>CAUYLG010060223.1:0-12397 GCA_963573385.1 Cacajao melanocephalus | reverse complement strand
CCTGGGCAGTAGAACAAGAATCCTGTTCTCTCTCCCTCTTTTTCTTCCTCTTTCTTTCTCTCGTACATTCTTTTTTTTTCTTTCTTTCACTCTCACTTTCTTTCCTCTCTTTTCCTTTCTTTCAAAAAATAAAAAAAAAAGAAAAAACAGCTAAGATAAAAAAAAAGAATTCATAACTTTAAATATCTAGTATTTAAAGTTATACATTTACAATAATTTTACAATACAAACGCTGCTTTGCTTATGATGGGGTTACATCCTGATAAACCTACCATAAAGTAAAAATACTATAAGTTGAACCATTATAAATTGGGGATCATCAATATGTGCAAACCATCTTTTAAAAGGCTTTCTGTTATAATTTTTTCTTTAAGAGTAGCATTTTGTTGATTTGTCATTCCTTTAACTGCTATAAGTGTACAATAAAAGGAAATAATAGCAAGATAGACCATGAGATGCTTCAACAAAGGTAAATCTGATTTGTAACCAAAAGAAGAAGTAGAAAATTCTTTCTTGTGGGGAAAAACAGCATAGCAGGGGATATGGAGGTAAAATCTAATGTGGTATATGGAAATTATGAACTCCTTCTCTCTACATCTATTCTAGAAAGGTCATATATTATCTTACACACAATATAAATGCATATTTTATAAGATATTTTTATTGTTACTTATTCATGTTTTCTGTCAATACCATTTCATCTTTCAGAATTTACTATTGTTATTGCTTTCACATCTAGTAAATCGGTCATAGACCATTCATTAAATTGTATTCAGGAGTCAAGTATTTATATTGCAATTTTGGACATACATGACTTAGATAGTTTCAGCATTAGCAAAATACATTATGTCCCAAAGAGTTAATAAACTTATACTCTGAAAAAGCAATTAACTGATTTTATTCTGGTTTTCTTGCCAGTGTTTATCTCATTAATAAGTATTTGTAATTTCATCATTTAAAGTGCTTGGAAATTAGGTCATCAGTAAAGCAAGTGGAATAGAATGATTATTTGTAATATGCAAAAATCACACAGAATAAACCTTAAAGGAATCACTTGATTCTTGCCTCTCCAATTTACTTTTGCAGAAAACAATTGTGCCGTTTGGAGTGAATTCTCTCTCGTTATAGTTAATTGCACCTCTTAGATGAAAAAAAAATAATAAAACTCTCTCTCTCATTACAGTTAATTGCACCGCTTAGATGAAAAAATTTTCTAAATTTTTAGAAAAATTAGATGAAATATTGACTTAAATTCCAAGTTGATGTTCCTCTTTATAGATGCAAAGTTAGAATTAGTGATGTCAAAATCAGAGCAATTATCTTTAACTGTTAATGGCAAAATCTCATTTTATTTTGTGTCATTATCTTTATATTTGCTTAGCTTCATCTTCTCTGTGGTAGAACTTCATAGCATCCATGTATCTTTCTTAGTAGCAACTAATAGATTAGGGTGAGAATTAGAGACATTTGTTTTTGTATATATATTTATTTTCAATTTTTTCTTCCAGGATCCCTTCAGCATAGAGTCATAGACCTCTTCCTATGCTAAGTAATCATCAGAAGAAGACTCAAAGATTAGCTTTGTCTTCTACTTGACTCTTCATAACAAAAGTAACTAATTTAGTAACGTTAGAAAAATTGTTTTTGTTTGCTTTCTTAGACTCCGAGCTAAATATCACCCATGTTGGAGTAAAAAGTCTAGGAATTCCAAGCCATGGAACTTTGACCAATAAAACATTCTATAGTACATAGTCAAATGCCAATGAAAGAAAATAATATATTATAAATTTTAACAACAGTCCTCTTCTTTTGGCTTCAAAAGAAATGAAACTTTATTTGCTATGTTAATTACCAAAAGCCACTGGTATAGCAGCATAGGAAGAGGTCTATGAATCTACGCTGAAGGTATCCTTCTGGGGTGGATTCAAGAGGGTGATGAGTGGAAAGGAGAATGATGGGGAATAACAGCAGTTGATATTTGTCAAATTTGTCTCCATAATTAATTGAAATGGGGTAGAGTAGAAATGAGGGGTAAGGAGAAAAGAAGAGAAAGAAAAGAGAGAAAGAGAGAGTGTGAGTAAAGGCAGGTGCCTTAAGGGGACATGCCTTGATTGTAGGATTTGAGAAGGGATGGAATGGATACTTAGAGATATTAATAATGATCATCATATGTTGTACATTGTAAATTACTTTGATGTCCCCACCCCCAATGAAAGAGTTTAGCCTCAAGATCTATAGTGTTTATAAATGTTTCATGGAAGTTTAACTTAGGTCTATTTTGGAATTGGTATCTTTCTGAGAACTTCCTTAAGGTGAGAATAAAAAATTTCTGTTTCATTCGGTTTAGGTGTTTACAAAAAGAACCAATTTGTACGCACTGAGCTACCTTATGTCAGTGGAGGATATCTGGAAGAATAAGAGCCCAAGAATACACACTAAAGTGGCAGTTGAGATAAGATGGTGGATAGGGGACAGGGTTAATATGAAACTCCTGCTTGGATGGACAGAAGAACATCATGTGGAGACTAATATCATGATCTTCTGTTCAAAAAAACTATAGGAACATACTAGGAAAACTGAAAGAATTCACAGATCTTTGAAAGAAGTGGCATGCCACTGCAAATTCTGCAAAATGGGCAAAAAACTGAGTTCCTAAAGTGTGAGAGTGGGACAGCCTGCCTCTAAGCACATATCCCCACTGGGGAATCTGAAAATCCAGATCACGGGAGAAAGATTTAACCTCATCTAGAGCTGAAACGGATTTAGGAAGTCACACAAAATATAAAGGTAGACACAGCAGCAGGAAGTGCCTTGTGGGTACTCACAGTCTTCAGCTGAAGTCCAGGGAAGCCATCCCTAACTATACCTCACTGAGGCTCTCGTGAAAAGCAACCGGTAGAATTGAGGAGGTGTCAGAGGGCAAAGGAAGCTTCCAACTAAAATTGGTAGTGGTTTCAGCTGCACATGAATTTTCTTGAGTAGAGTTCAGGGGATGAACAGGAGCTACTGCAAATATGAGCTCAGGAGCCACCACAGAAAGAGTAGGCAGATGGGGATAGGTGAGGTCCAAAAGCCATGCTTGCCTTCTCAGCAAGGAAGCTCACAACCTGGGGCAAGATCTGAGTGGGGCACTGTGTCAATGAGACCAGCCTTGCTGAGTGCTTGGGAGCTAGGTTAGGACTCTCACTACAAGCTATCCCCCACTTCCCTAGTGAACTATATGACACAGCAGAGGTGGCTGAGATCCCCTCTGGAACATAACCCTGTTGGCCTGAGAGCCACCCTCCCATTCTCATTCCCCCACAGTGGCCACAGCAAGTCCTGCCCAAGGAGTTTGAGTCCAAACCCACCTAACTCTGTCCCCACCTGATGGTATTTCCCTAACCACTCGGGTAGCTGAACACAATAGATAGAAACTCTTGGGAGCTTCAAATCCCCACCCATCACCTGAGAAACTGAAATACTTACCCTGGTCAACTTAGGACAAGCTTATATCTCCCTACTATTACCACAGCTGGTCCTGTCTTGAAAAAGCCACCTCCTGGCCAACCAATGCAGGCCGTTACAGCAACACATGACTCAGTAACTTGCTCCCAGGAAAGAGAAGACAACACCTAATTGCACTGCTAGCAACATCCTGGAACCAGAGTTCCTGAGTATGTCCACATGACAACTTCATTGCTAGCATATTTAGCATTAGAGAAAGCAAGCACACTAAACATATTTATGACTAAGGACTTTCATAGAGTCTGCTTCACTTCCCTGCCACCTCCACAAGAGCAAGCACTGCTATCCATAGCTGAGAGACCTGAAGACAGATCACATCACGGGACTCTTGGCAGACTTTCCCTGACACCAGCCTGGAGTCCTGTAGCGCCACTTGTTAGACCAAGAAGATCAATAGCAATCACTGTAATTTGGCTCTCAGGAAGCCCCACCCCTAGAGGAATGTGAAGAGCACCACATCAAGGGATTACCCTGTGGGACAAGAGAATCTGAATGGCAGAACTCAAGTTTCAGACCTTTCCACTGAAACAGTCTACCCAAATTAGAAGGAACCAGAAAAGTAATTCTGGTAATATGAAAAAACAGGGTTCTATAACACCCCTACAAATCACACCAGCTCTCCAGAAATGGATCCAAACCAAGAAGAAATGTCTGAATTGCCAGATAAAAAATTCAGAAACCTTACAAGCCAGAAGGGAATGGGGTCCCATCTTTAACCTCTTGAAAGAAAATAATTGTCAGCCAAGACTTTTGTACCCAGCAAAAACTGAGCTTCATAATGGAAGGGGTGATAAAGTGTTTCTCAAACAAACAAATATTGAGAGGATATGCCACTACTAAGCCAGCCCTACAAGAAATGGTAAAGGAATTTCTACATCTTGAAACAAAACCTCAAAATACACCAATAACAAGTAGCAAGATTGAAAGAGTAAAAAATAGTTGCCAATAAAGTCCAGGACCAGATGGATTCACAGCTTAATTCTATCAGACATTGAAAGAATTGGTACCAATTCTATTGAAATTATTACAAATGATAGAGAAAGAAGGAATCCTCCTTAAATCATTCTATGAAGCCAGTATCGCCCTAATAACTAAACCAGGAAAGGACATAACAAAAAAAGAAACTGGCAGACCAGGCCTGGTGTGGTGGCTCACACCTATAATCTCAGCACTTTGGGAGGCTGAGGTGGGCAGATCACCTGAGGTCAAGAGTTCAAGACCAGCCTGACCAACATGTAGAAACCCCATCTCTACTAAAAATACAAATTTAGCTAGGCGTACTGGTGCATGCCTGTAATCCCAGCTATTCGGGGGCTGAGGCAGGAGAATTGCTTGAACCCAAGAGGCAGAGGTTGTGGTGAGCTGAGATTGTGCCATTGCACTCCAGTCTGGGCAAGAAGAGTGGAACTCTGTTTCAAAAAAAGAAAAAGAAAATGACCAATAATTCTGAAGAACATAGATGCAAAAATGCTAAGCAAGATACTGGCTAACCCAATCCAACAGCATACCCAAATGAAAATACAGCACGATCAATGGGTTTCATATTTGGGATGTAGGGGTGATATAACATATGCAAGTAAATAAAGGTGATACAATACACAAACAGAATTACAAACAAAAATCATATGATCATCTCAGAATGCAGAAAAAGCAATTGACAGAATCCAGCATCATTTTATGAATAAAACCCTGAGCAAAATTGGCAAAGAAGCAAAATACCTCGAGGTACTAAAAGCCACCTATGACAAACCCACAACCAATATTACACTAACTGGGAAAAATGTGGCACATATACACCATGGAATACCATGCAGCCATAAAAAACTATGAGTTCATGTCCTTTGTAGGGAAATGCATGAACTTGGAAACCATCATTCTCAGCAAACTGACACAAGAACAGAAAATCAAACACTGCATGTTCTCACTCATAGGCGGGTGTTGAACAATGAGAACACGTGGACACAGGGAGGGGAACATCACACACTGAGGTCTGTTGGGGGGCACTAGGGGAGGGACAGTGTGGGGTACGAGTTGGGGGGGATAACATGGGGAAAAATGCCAGATATAGGTGATGGGGATAGAGGCAGCAAACTACATTGCCATGTATGTACCTATGTAACATCCTGCATGTTCTTCACATGTACCCCAGAACCTAAAGTTCAATAAAATATATATATTTAAAAAAAAAAAGTTGAAAGTATTCCCCCTGAGAAATGGAACAAGACAAGGATGCCTACTTTCACGACTTCTATTCAACATAGTACTGGAATTCCTAGCCAGAGAAATCAGACAAGAGAAGTAAATAAAGGACATCCAAATTCATAACGAGGAAGCCAAACTGTCACCGGTCACTGATTATATGATTGGATTCCCAGAAAACCCCAAAGAATCATCGAAAAAGTTACTGGATCTGATAAATGAATTCAGTAAAGTTTCAAGATACAAAATCAATGTATGCAAATGAGTAGCACTGCTATACAGTCACAATGACCAAGCTGAGACTCAAATCAAGAACTCAATCCCTTTTACAACAGCTGCAATAAAATAAAATAAAATACTTTGGAATACACCTAGTCAAGGAGGTGAAAGATCTCTACAAGGAAAACTACAACACACTGCTGAAATAGATCATCAATGACACAAACAAATGGAAACATATCCCATGCTCATATATGGGTGGAATCAATATTGTGAAAATGACCATACTGCCCACAGCAGTCTACAGACTCAATGCAATTCCTATCAAAGTACAATCATCATTCTTCACAGATCTAGAATAAGCAATCATGGAACCAAAAAAGAGCCTGCACAGCCAAAGCAATACTAAGCAAAAAGAACTAATCTGGAAGCATCACATTACCCAACTTCTAAACTATAAAGCAATAGCTATCCAAACTGCATGGTACTGGTGTAAAAATAGGCATGTAGACCAATGAAACAGAATAGAGAACCCAGAAATAAAGCCAAATACTTACAGCCTACTGATCATTGACAAAGCAAACAAAACATAAAGTGGGAAAAGGACACTCTATTTAACAAATGGTACTGGGATAATTGGCAAGCCACATATAGAAGAATGCAACTGGATTCTCATTTTAAAAATGCTCAAAATCACTAATTATCAGGGAAATGCAAATGAAAACCACAATGGGATACCACTTACTTTAGCAAGAATGATCATAATTTAAAAATAAAAAAATAATAGATGCTGGCATGGATGTGATCAAAAGGGAATACTTTTACACTGCTGATGGGAATATCAATTATTACAACCATTATGAAAAACAGTGTAAAGATACCTCAAAGAACTAAAGGTAGAACTGCCATTCAATCCAGCAATTCCACTACTGGGTATGTACCCAAAGGAAAGGAAGTCATTATATGAAAAAAGGCACTTACACATGTTTATAGCAGCACAATTTGTAATTGCAAAGATAAGGAACCAAACTAAGTGTCCACCAACCAATGAGTGGATAAAGAAAATGTGGTATATATACACCATGGAATACTACTCAGCCATAAAAAGGAATGAAATTATGGCATTCACAGCAACCTGGATGGAGTTAGAGACAATTATTCTAAGTAAAGTAACTCAGGAATGGAAAACCAAATGTTGTATGTTCTCACTTGCAAGTGGGAGCTAAGCTATGTGGAGGCATAGGCATAAGAATGATATAATGGACTTTGGGGACTCAGGGGGTAAGGGTAGGAGGGGGTGAGGGATAAAAGACCACACATTGGGTACTGTATACACTGCTTGGGTAAGAGGTACACCAAAATTGCACAAAAAAAATGTGGTACACACAGTTCCTCAGAGCCAAACTCTGTGAATAAGAAGTGAGACTCCAGAGAAATTAGACAAGAACCTACTCATGTAATCAACCACTACCTGTTTTCTAAAATCCTATTGAAATAAAAAGTGGCAGTTGAAACCTTTATATATACTTCTAAGGTATGTTTTCATTTTCGAGTTCTGTAGTTGATTTTTGAACATTTACTTTGATTATTTTTGATGGCGCTTCAGCGTTCTAATTAGACAAATGCCATTTTCTTTGGATTTAATTATGCTTCAACAAAACAGACCTCTCTTTTTTCAGGTGCACATTTGAAACATCCATATAGCACATCAATAATTCATATTTAATCAAATTTTTAAAAGTTTGATTCAGAAATAAAAGTGATATCTCTATTACATACTATTTTCATACTTTAATATAACCACTGTTTTATTATTATGTTTTGTTCCCTTTCTTGACTTCTTCTTTAGCTGTATTCTAACCTAATTCAGGAACAAATGAACTTACAAGGATTCACAGGGTATGCCCTGAATTAATGTCAGTTTCTGTTCTTGTTTCAGGGGAAACCAACCCTAAAAATCTTATAAATTTAACTCATTCCAGAAGTTCCTGGTCCAAACCTGATCTGAGGCAGGGAGATATTAAAGGAAGCATATAATTCAGTTTAAGACTTGGGTTTTCAGTCTCTGTTGTGTCATTTCAAATTGTATTGCCCACAAGATACTGTAGATTCAATTTTGGAGAGAGAATAACTACTTCTACATCTATAAAGTACTGAATCCTTTAATCCCCAACATGTACTTTTTCTATTTTGTTTTGTTTTGTTTTCTTGAGACAGAGTCTCACTCTGTTGCCCAGGCTGGAATGCAGTGTTACAATCATGACTCATGGCTCACTGCAAACTTGAACTCCTGATCTCAAATGATCTTTCCACCTCAGCCTCCCAAAGTGCTGTGATTACAGGCATGAACCACCGCATCTGGCTACTTTTTCTTTTCTTTCTTTTATTTTTGTTTTTTGTTTTTGAGACACGGTCATTCTCTGTCACCCAGGGTAGAGTGCAGTGCTGTGATCACGGCTCACTGCAGCCTCGAACTCTGGGGTTCAAGTGATCCTTCTACCTCTCATCCATGCCACTACACCTGGTTACTTTTTTTTACTTTTTGTAGAGATGGGTTTCACCACGTTGCCTAGGCTGGTCTCGAACCCCTGGGCTCAAGCAATCAGCTTACATTGGCCTCCCAAAGTGTTGAGATTACAGGCATGAGCCACATGTCCGGCCTACATTCTCTCAAATACTAACATTTTCAATTCAAATTCTGATGACCCGAAAAGGCTGAATTTATACACACAAGTTGTGCTGTGACATCTACACTACACATCTTGTTGTTTAGAAGTAATGCATTCATTTCTTCAACAAGTCTGTATTGAGTGCCAATTGTATAACAGGTTCTGATAATACAGTGTTATGCAAGACACACACAGTTCTTGCTTTTTAATAAGCTTAGAATTTAACAAGGAAATCAAGACTATAAGAGAGTGAAGTTAGGTAATAAAACTTCCAAGTCACTCAAATAGTATAATTCTGTTGATTCATTATTCAGGAAATAAATATTTACTTATCTGCCTCTCATACAAAGTACTGTTTGTTGAACAAGGCAGACATGAACTTTATCCTCATGGAGCACATTTTCCTTCTTACCTCTTTGTACTAATAAATGTTTGACCAAACAGCATTTATGATTAATTAATGTTTTGAATTGGGTGTTGGCAAAATTTGTGATAAAGAAATTTCATGTAGAGTTAATCAAATAATTTCAGCAGAGCTACATTTATAGGATATTGGATTTGTACTTAGTCACACTGTTATTCTAAAAGGACTCTTTAAATGATATCATGGCAGTTTAGTCTTTAGGTACCAGAAAGGGAATAGTATAAATGTAAAGATAAGCAATACATGTTTTTCATATGCACATAAGAGCAGATATGCAATAAAATTACAAGAAAAAAAGATAAAAACTGTGTGTTTCATTTATTTTCTACACTGTGGGTTAGTTTTCTCTCCTTCATCTACCAGAAAGGATCAATCTGTCCCACAGTTTCCATGTTTTGATTCCAGAGACCTAGTGATTCTAACTAATCATTGTTCTGACACTATGATAATGTAATTGACCCAAATTAGATTATATCTTTAGTCTTAATCCTATCTGTAATGGTTGCGGGACTGTAATACACAGAGTTCCTCGGAGCCAAACTCTGTGAATGAGAAGTGAGATTCCAGAGAAGTTAGATTCTGTACAAAACAAATAAATAACAATTTTTTCTAACATTACAGAACAGTAGTAGTACTAGTAGCAGCAGTAGCTGCAGCAGTAAGGACAACTAAGGTTGTAAAAACTCAATTTTGGACCTAGTGCTGTTTTACTGATAACATAATAACAACAAATACATTTTATTTTTTTATTATGGCAAAATATACACCACATAATTTACCATTTTAATTATTTTTAAGTTTATAGGTTAGTGGTATATTATTGTGCAACCATCAATGCTATCATTCTTAAATGTTTTTATCTTTCCCACACTAAAACTCTATACCCACTAAACAATAGCTCTTCATACCTCTTTCCATTCAGCTACTGGAAACCACCATTTGACTTTCTGTCCCTATGAATTTCACTAATCTAGGTATCTGATATAAGGCATTATATAATATTTGTCGTTTCATGTCTATTTTATTTTATTAGGCATAATATCCTCAAGGTTCATCAACACTGTAGCATGTATCAGAATTTAATTACTTTTTAAGATGGAATAATATTCCACTGTATTTATACCATATTTGTTTATCCATTAATTCATCTATAGACATTTGCATTGTTTTCCGCTTTTTGGCTATTATTAATAATGGGGTTATGAACATGGGTGTACAAATGCCTGTTTGAGCCCTTACTTTAAATTATTTTTGGGGTGTACCCAGAAGCTGGAATAGCTGAATCACATGAAAATTTTTGTTAGAATTATTGAGGAAACAACCAACTGTTTTCCACAGTGGCTGTACCCTTGTACATCCCCACAATCAAAATAAGAGGTGTCCAATTTTTCCAAATCTTTGCATATATTTACATATGAAATAGCCATCCTAATGGGTATGAAAGAGTACTCTATTGTGATTTTGATTTACATGTGCTTAATTACTAGTAATGTTGAGTATCTTTTCATGTGCTTATTGGCAATTCTTATATATTCTTCGGAAAAATGACTATTCAAGTGTAGTATTTCATTCATTTTTAAGTTGGATTGTTTGGGTTTTGTTGTAGGAATTCTTTATATTGTCTGGATATTAATTCCTTATCAGATATATGAATACTAAATGTAATCTTCCACTTTGTAGGTAGCCTTTTCCCTGTATTAATAGTATACTTTGATACACAAAAGTGCTTGTTATTATGTCCAATTAAACAATTTTTTATTTTGTTGTCTGTGCTTTAGAAGTCATATTCAAGAAATCATTGCCAAATCCAATGTCATAAAGCTTTTCCTCTCTTTTCTACTAACACTTTTATAGTTTTTGTTCTTACAATTATTTCTATAGTCCATTTTATTATAATATTTGTATATGTGATAAGTTAAGGGTCCAACTCCATTTTTATACAGGTGGATATCTAATTTTCTCAACAACATTTGTTAAAAAGACTGCCCTATGCTTAGGAAATGGTCTTGGCACCCTTTTTGAAAATTGTTTGAACACATATGCAAAATTTTATTTATATGCTGTCTACTTTAACTCATTAACTTTTACATCTGTATTTATATGCACCATACTGTTTTAATCACTGTAGCTTTGTATAATAGTAAGTTTGGAAACCATGAAAAATGTGACCTCCAACTTCGTTCTTCTTTTACAAGACAATTTTTGGTCCCTTGACAGCCCATAAACATTTTAGAATGAATGATTCTATTTTTGCAACAAACATTGTTGTAATTATAATAGAGATTGCATTTTAATATGCAGAACAGCTTGAGTAGTATAGATACCTTAACAATGTTAAGTCTCCTTATTCATAAACATGGGATATATTTCCATTAACTTGTGTTTTCCTAAATTTATTGAGGCAATGTTTTACTCTTTTCAGTGCACAAATCTTTCACTTTCTATTCCTAAGTATGTTTTATTTTTGGTGCTATCTATTAAAATATTTTAAATTGTTTTCTTAATTTTCTTTTCAGATTTTTCAATGTTAGTATAAAAATGCAACTGAATTTTGTATTGGTTTTTTCTTTTTAATTCTACAACTTTGTTAAAATTTTCATTCATTCTAACAGTTTTTTTGTGGGAATCTTTAGGGTTTTCCATGTATAAAATTATGTCATCTTAGAACAGAGATACTATTATTTCTTTTTCAATTTGTATGCCTTTTATTTCCTTTTATTGAGTAAGCTGGATACATCTTTCAATATTACGTTAAGTAAAAGTGGTGAAAAGGATCATCATTGCTTTGTTTGTAATTTTAGAAAGACAGTTTTAAGTCTTTTACCATCAATCATTATACTATATTAGCTGGGGATTTTTCATAAATGACTTTAATATGTTGAAATACTTTTTTTTCTTTTCCTAGTTTGTTTAATCTTTGTGTCATGGAAGGCTATTGAGTAAGGTCAAGCAGAGATAAGTCCTCCAAGAAGCCGTCACACAGGTTAGAATGTTGCAAATAAGATTTCTTCTGTTCCCTCTAGTTTTTTTTTTCCTTCCTTCCTTCCTTCCTTCCTTCCTTCCTTCCTTCCTTCCTTCCTTCCTTCCTTTCCTCCCTCCCTCCCTCCCTCCCTCCTTCCTTCCAAGATAGAGTTACACTCTTGTTGCCCAGGCTGGAGGGCAATGGCACAGTCTCGGCTCACTGCAACCTTTGCCTCCCAGTTCAAGTGATTCTCCTGCCTAAACATCCCAAGTAACTGGGATTACAGACATGTGCCACCACTCCTGGCTAATTTTTTGTATTTAGTACAGATGGGGGCTTCACCATGTTGGTCAGGCTGGTCTCGAACTCCTGACCTCAGGTGATCCACCCACCCCAGACTCCCGAAGTGCTGAGATT
>CAUYLG010060220.1:0-51861 GCA_963573385.1 Cacajao melanocephalus | reverse complement strand
TCCACACACTCTCCACAGAGTAGCTAAGATGATTAGTTAAATATATAAATCACATTTTGTCAACTGCTATTTAAAACTTCCAGTGCCTGTTCACAATAGCAGAGACTTGGAAGCAACCCAAATGCCCATCAATGATAGACTAGCATGTGGGCTAATCTGTAGAATACGCCATATGTGTGTGAGAAAAGTATGTATTCTGCCGCTGTTGGGTGGTTGTTTTCCTAATATCTCCCAGGTCTAATTTTTGTTCATGTTTTCTAGATCCGTGTTAATCTTCTCCCTAGTTGTACTATCTGCTATTGAAAATGAACTACTGAAGTCTCTAACCAGGAATATTATAATCAAATGGTCTACTTCTCCCTTCAATTCTGTCAGTTTTAACATCGTGAATTTTGGAGTTCTGTTTTTAGATGAATAATGTTTATTATTGCTATACGTTCTTGGTGGTTATCTCGTCATTATGAAATGTCCTTATCTCTGGTGTAATTTTTAAGTCATTTTTTGCTGATATTAGCATAACCACTCAGCTCTTTTATGATTGTTATCTACAAGGTATATCTTTTTCCGTTCTTTTAATTTAAATGTATCTTTAAACCTAAATTATATCTTCTATAGACAGCACGTAGTTGTGTCTTTTATTTAAAGAGGAATTCAATCTGACAATCTCTGCTTTTTAAAAATTGTTTAATTTATTATTGCTTAATGTTATTATGATACTGTCTGGCATTTCATCTGTCATTATGTTTCCTAGTCCCATGCCACTTTTGTTCCTCTGTTCCTCATGTATATTATTCTATGATATTAAATGGATAGGCTCTGATGTAATATTTAAATTTTTAATGACTTTAATTTTTTTGTGATTGCTCTAAGGCTTATAATATATATATTAATTGTCAGAATCTCCATCAGAGTTTTATCAACTTATTACCAATAAACTACAGAAACTTTGCCCTATAGAGCTCTATTCTCTCTCCACATCTTATATAATTTCTATCATACATGTTAAATCTACATATGTAACAAACTCAAAAGTACATTGCTAAAATGATAATGTTATGCCTTTTTAAAAAGTTGAGAGAAGAAAAAGAAGCAAGTATATACAAAGAGATGATATTAACTTTGGTATTTGGCTATTCTGGTTCTTTTCATTACTTCCCCTGAATTCAAGTTATCATCTGTTGCCTTTTTCTGACTCCAATACAGCTCTGCTTCTGCCTGCCTTCTGTGAGCTGTTATTGCTAAATATATTATATTTCTATGTTCTATAGGCGCAATGCCTAAGAATACAATTATATATATCTTTATACTATTGCCTTTTAAGTCAGTTAAGAGAAGAAAGAAGGAAAAAATTTGTATATATTGTCCTTGTAATTATATAATCCCCTTTATGATGCTTTGTTTTCTTATGTGTGAATTTTAATTATCATCAGAGTTGAATCGCATATATAAATCTAATGAACTTCTAATAATTTTTGTACAATAGATCTGCCAATAATAAATCATTTCAGTGTTTGTTATCTAGGAATGTCTATTTTGCCATCATTTCTGAGGGGTAGTTGTGAAGAATATAAAATTCTTGGTTGACAGTTGTTGGAGGTTTTCTTTGTTTTATTGAACATGCCATCCTCTCTTTTGTTTCTGATGAGAAGTTAGCTGTTAATCTTATCAGGGCCCCCTTATTAGTGGTCATTCATTTTTCTCTTGCTTTTTCAAATTGCTCTCTTCTGAGTTTCAATACTTTGACTATAATGTGCCAAAGTACTGAGGTTCAACTTATTTGGAGTTTGCTGAGTCTACTCATCTTTGATGTTTAGATTAAGGTTTTCATCAAATATAGAAACTTTTCCTCCATTATTTATTTTAATATTTTTTCACTTACAATTTTCCCCTTTAGGTGCTTGACTATGAGTACGTTGGTGCACTAAATGGTGTCTCACATTTATCTGAGTCTTTGCTCTCTTTTGTTCTTTCTGTTCTTCAGATTCCACAGTCTCTATTGAGCTATATTCAAATTCACTGACTCTATTCTGCCAGTTCAGCTGAATGTTAAACTAGTGAATATTTATTTTGGTTGTTACATTTTTCAACTCCAGAATTATTATTTGGTTCTTCTAAAGTAATTTCCAGTTTTTATTAATATTCACTAACTAGTGTCATCATATTTTGTTAAATTTTTTTCTTTTTATAGATGGGTCTGGATGTCATCCAGGTTTGAGTGCAATGGCACAATCATACCTGACCACAGCCTTGAACTCCTGGATTCAATCGATCCTCCCATCTCAGCCTCCTGAGTAGCTGGAACTACAGGTATGTGCCACCACACTTAGCTAATTTTTGTTTTGTTTTTGTATAGATGGTCTCAACGATCCCCCTTCCTCAGCTCCCAAAGTGCTGGTATTACAGGTGTGAGCCACCATGCTTGACCCTTTCTTTAATTTTTAAGTATGATTTTCTTTATTTCTTTGAAAACATATACATAGCTAATTGCTTTGAAGTCTTTTTCCTCTAAATTCACCATCTGGGCCCTTTAAAGGCAATTTTTATCACTTGCTTATTTTCCTGTGTATAAGTCACACTTTCTTTGTTCTTGACATGTCTCTTATAGTGTTGTTTGAAATCGGACATTTTAGATAATATAGTTAAGCAACTCTGAATATGGAGACTACACGCCCCAAGGGTGTGGCATCATTTTTGTTTCATTGCTTGCTCATTTGCCTAGAGATTTGGCTGACCAGTTTAGAGAGGTCTGTTCTCCTTGCAGTGTACAGCATATGATCTTTCCTCAGATTTTCCTTCTTATTGTTACCTTTTAAAACCTGGGTTTCTAAGCTCAATTCTGGGTCAACAGAAGCCACTGACAGGTCAAATTTTGTGCATAGGTCCACTTCGTTACATGTTTACCTTTTATTGTTTGGTGTGTGTCGGGGGGGGCGGGGGGGGCTTGGAAACTCTAAGACACTAGGAGTTTATTTTTTGCTTCATTTTTTCCCAGTTACTAGAAGCTTGGAGGTTCTTTCTCTAATTGCCCTGACAGGAAAAGCCTTGAACATACTCACCGTCTTCCAGACTTCTAGGGGGCCACTGAGATGTTATTTTTAGTTCAACTTCCTGTTCTGTCTGTGTTTAGCCAGAGGTTGTGCTGCCTGGCTTTCCCGGTGTGTGGATGGGTCTGTGTGCAGCACACGGAATGCCTTCCAGCCTAGAATCCATCTGCTGTGATCCCTCCTGTGTTGCTGCTGCCTGGAGCACACACAGCATTCAACACCCAGAGTTCACTGTCGTCTCAGGAGGGCTCTCTTCCTCTGTCTCTTTTCCTAGTTCTCTGTTAAGCTTCTGGCTTCTGTGCTGTTTCACTTGCATCGAAGCTCCCAGCCTTATCATTGCTTTTCCCAGTGGTACCATTGCCTGTTCTAGTGCTCCCAGACGTTAGCCCTTCACTTTCAGTCCGCTCAGGAACAGCTGCTGAGCTTTTCCTCCTCATGCGCTGCCTTTCCCTATGGGCAGATCCCCTTCCTCTTCGCACTGGAGTTGGCGGTGGACACCTGCCTTTCTTAGAGTGACACCCCTGATCTACCAGAGTGATCGGCAGTTCCTGGTCTTCTTGGAGTGCCCCTATTGGTATGGACTTTCCATTGTATGAGTCAGCTCAGATTGGGTCAGTAGGAACCTAGTACTCTCATCCTGCCATGCCTGGGTTAGAGTTCCTGCCTAAGAGTAGGGGCTGGTTTGGGGAAAAGAGGTTCAGTCCTTTCTCCCATACCTACCTGGAATACAATTTCTGCAACACAGAGCTAAGGGAATGAGAAACGACTGCAGCCTGTCCTTCCAGTGTGAAACTGTAGTCCTAGACTCTGGACTGGGGAGTAACAGCCCTCATCTTCTTGACTGCACATGCCCAGAACAGAGGTTCTACAACATTGGTTAGGGCTTGGATAATGGGGTTGCAGCTCAAATGCCACAGACTCTCACTGTACACCAAGATTTAGCAGATTTTCTTAAATGCATTTTCTCCATTTCCCCTGGGTCCCTAAGAAAATTTCCAGAGTTGTTAAGTGATTGTGTTTCTGTTTGTTTTAAATAACTTTCACCAGTTACACTCTTTGGCTGGGCAAAGGGCCTGCCAAAACCTTTATTCTATTATTCAGAAGTCCTGAATTCTCTGGGTTTTGGAGCAGCTTCTCCAGTAGCGATATTCTATTACCTAATTGGTGGGAGCACTGGTGCTGATGAGTGGGTCATGGCTTTCTGGAATGCTTTTTGAGAAAATGCATGACAGCATCCAGGTGGGAAGTGGGCTGAGATGGCTCAGCGCTGTCGGCCGTGGGTGCGGCAGGAGAGGTTGCTGTGGATTGGCCATCCTGGTGCAGGGTAAGGTAAGGGCACACACTTGACCACCTCTTGAACACAAGATTCACTTTTCTAACATCATGATTTTCTTTTTCTGTTTAAAGAAAATTTTCATTTAAATAATTTGGAATTGGGAGGGAAAGTGAAATGATATTTTCCGATTAAGTTCCAGAAATAAACAATAGTTACAAACTAACACCTGTAAAATATTCTTCTGCCTTAATGGTCTCTGCTTTTCTGTCCTCAATTCCACATTGACAGCATCAACAACAATAAGTTAGGGTTGAAGGTCATGGACGCCAGGCTCTGGGCTTGTGAGACGTAGATGGTACGCAAATGCTAGAGTTCTGTGTTTCTTTGGGGAAAATAGAACAGACTGTCTCTTCTCCCTTTGACTGCAGAGCATATTTGTATGTTTCACTTAAATACCACTTTCTGGCTTATCCTAGTGGAAGATTTTTTTCCTACTGCTCACAATAGATGGGCAATCATTCACTGTTCCCTGAAGTGACTGAAATTAAGAAATCTGTTCACTAACTGAAAGAAAAATGAAGACCAAGAGAAAATTATTAGGAGAAGTATAAATCATTCTATTATAAGGACACATGCACACGAATATTCACTGCGGCAGTTTATGATAGCAAAGACTTGGAACCAACACAAATGCCCATTGATGATAGACTGGTCAAGGAAAATGTGGCACATATACACCATGGAATACTATGCAGCCACAAAAAAATGATGAGTTTGTGTCATTTGTAGGGACATGGATGAACCTGGAAACCATCATTCTCAGCAAACTGACACAAGAACAGAAAATCAAACACTGTGTGTTCTCACTCATAGGCAGATGTTGAACAATGAGAACACATAGACACAGGGAGGGGAGTATCACACACTGGGGTCCATGGGGAGGGACCTAGGGGAGTGATAGCAAGGGGTGGGGAGTTGGGGAGGGATAACATGGGGAGAAATGCCAGATATAGGTGATGGGGAGGAAAGCAGCAAACCACACTGCCATGTGTGTACCTATGCAACAATCTTGCATGTTCTTCACATGTACCCCAAAACCTAAAATGCAGTTAAAAAATATTAGGAGAAATAAAGGGAAGTAAAAAGGGCCTTATCACTTTAAGTGATAAGGATTTTAAAGCTCTCAGCATCTAGTTCTCAATTAACAAATTCACAATTCAGTTTTGAAGTTAGGGTTTTCTGTGGCCAAACAGAGCAGAATTATTAGAAGTGCTAAAAAAATTGTTTTAGAAGATTTTGTGACTGGGGAGTAACTGTTTCTCATCAATAAACCAGAACTGGCAGGCCACCAACAGCAGGGAATTGATAACTCTACTTCCAAAGAGGTAAGTGTAAGAGGCTCTCTCCAGCCCTCCAGGCAAAGAGGATATTTCCCTAAGGCTAAGTTGTTCTTTAAAAATGAAATGAAACAACTGTCAAGGTTAGGTGATTGGAGGGTAGGACTGTAAGTGCAGTGAACCCAAGGACTCTGTGTGAGACCAGCAAATGCAATTTCAGAAGTGCTTTTCAGAAACACACACACACGCACACTAAACCAGAGCTGGCAGTAAAACTTGGCTTTATGAAAACTCATTCAACTGTGATATGTTGATATAAACAGTTCAGAATATATCCTATATTTTAAATAAAGTGCTAAGAATACAGTCTTTTTAATATTTTACTTTTCTGTCTTTTTAACTTTGTGAAAATATTCATCCTTGAATATAAACATATGTATGTATCTATCTATTCCTGTACAGTGATAAACACATAGCATAGTTACCAGGAGGCGGACTCTGTTGCCAGACTGCCTGTGTTAAAATGCAGCTCCACGCACAAGCTGTGTGACCGCCAGCAAGTTATTTGAACTCCCCATATCAGTTTCACGGTCTTTCATACTCGTAGACCCTGCCTCATACGGTTCTCATGAAGATGAAATGAGATAGCCTGGAGAGCAGTCAGAATCATGCGGACACAGCCAGTGCTCATTGTGACCTGCTGTTAGGTGTAAACAGACACATGTGACAGAACAGGCAGATATGTGAGCATGTATGTAGACACACATGTGCAGTGACACCCAGGCACATCAGCATTTAGCTGCACACACATGGTCACAGACGAGCTCATACACATTCATACCTGTGTGCCTGTACGTGTGTTTACTCAATGCATTTATAGTTAAAGTCACTGAATAATATAAGAGGCTAAGGATTCCCCAATTTTCTTCCCTTTTTCACTGGATAAACACCCACTTCTTCTTTGAGTTCATTTTTGCACATAACTTTGACTCTCCCAGGCAGAGTGAGTTTCTCTTTTGGGTAGAATTTATCACAGTGCATTAAGTTTTTCAAGTGTTACTACAGTGTGAATTCCTCCAGGGCAGGGATTGTGTTTTCTTTTCTTTTTTTTTTTTGAGAGTTATATTTTAATTTTCACTTTCTGTTGGTTGTTACCTTTTTTACAAAGAAACACACTCAGCATAATAGCGGTTGGAGCAGAAGTTATAAGATCTAACAATTTTTGAGCACTAGCTACCAGCATCCTATTTTTTTAATGCGAGATCGTTTTCATTCATTTTAATTCTTTGACAGAGGAAAGTGGATGTAATTATTATCCTCAGGATTCAGATGAGGAAATAGAGACCCAGAGAAATGACTCGCTATTAGAATTCAAACTAATAAGTTTGTCTCCAGGACTGTGCTTCTCACTCCTGCCAGACTACCCTCCATGGAGACATGATTTGTTCACCAAATAAATATTAACTGGAAACCTTCTGTGTGCAGAGTTCTCCCTATTAGGCACATCAAGGGAAAAGATTGGGACACCAAGTTTCATCATCTCATGACAAGGAAGTCGAGTACATGGGCATACAAGAAGATGGTTTAAGAGCAGAGGTTTCAATATGCAAAAGAAGGAGATAGGAGAATAGCTCTCTCTCCTGAGAAAGAGTAGGGCATCTGAGTGGAAATTCCAAGCCACAGCAAATCACATTGGGTTTTACAGACTGGCTTCAGGAGGCAGTGTCTGATTTACATAGGGCCCAAAGATTGGTTGGATCAGGTGTGGACGTTTACACAGCACACAAGGAAGCTGGCTGCCCCACATTAATCTTCTATTACGCAAGTGGAGTATTTGACAGCATCACGTTGCCTATTTCTTCTTCTTTAAATTATACTTGCAGTTCTGGGGTACATGTGCAGATCATGCAGAATTGTTACATAGGTATACACATGCCATGGTGGTTTGCTGCCTCCATCCCCCCATCACCTACATTAGCTATTTCTCCCAATGTTATCTCTCCCCAGTCTCCCCACTCCCTGCCATCCCTCTCCTAACTCCTCACCCCCTAAAAACTCCAATGTGTGATGTTCCTTTCCCTGTATCTATGTATTCTCATTGTTCAACACCCACTTATGAATGAGAACATGTGGTGTTTGGTTTTCTGTTCTTGTGTCAGTTTGCTGAGAACGATCATTTCCAGATTCATCCATGTCCCTGCAAAGGAGATGAACTCATCCTTTTTTATGGCTGCATAGTATTCCATGGTATACATGTGCCACATTTTCTTTATCCAGTCTATCATTAATGTGTATTTGGGTTGATTCCAAGTCTTTGCTACTGTAAACAATGCTGCAATGAACATATGTGTGCATGTGTCTTTAGAATAAAACAATTTATCATCCTTTGGGTGTATACCCAGTAATGGAATTGCTGGATCATCAAATGGTATTTCTATTTCTAGATCCTTGAGGAATCGTCACACTGTCTTCCACAATGGTTGAACTAATTTACACTCCCACCAACAGTGTAAAAGTGTTCCTATCTCTCCACATCCTCTTCAGCACCTGTTGTCACCAGATTTTTAAATGATAGCCATTCTAACTGGCGTGACAGAATTGGAACTTCATATGGAATCAAAAAAGAGCCCGCATAGCCAAGACAGTCCTAAGCAAAAAGAACAAGGCTGGAGGCATTGTGCTACCTGACTTCAAACTATACTGCAAGGCTACAGTAACCAAAACAGCATGGTACTGGTATCAAAACAGAGATAGAGACCAATGGAACAGAACAGAGGCCTCAGAAGTAACACCACACAGCTACAACCATCTGATCTTTGACAAACCTGACAAAAACAAGCAATAGGGAAAGGATTCCCTGGTTAATAAATGGTGTTGGGAAAACTGGCTAGCCATGTGCAGAAAGCTGAAACTGGACCCCTTCCTTACACCTTATCAAAAATTCACTCCAGATGGATTACAGATTTAAATGTAAGACCTAACACCATAAAAACCCTAGAAGAAAACCTAGGCATTATCATTCAGGACACAGGTGTAGGCAAGGACTTCATGACTAAAATACCAACAGCAATGGCAACAAAAGCCAAAATAGACAGATGGGATCTAATTAAACTCCAGAGCTTCTGCACAGCAAAAGAAACAATCATTAGACTGAACCGGCAACCAAGAGAATGGGAAAAAATTTTTGCAATCTACCCATCTGACCAAGGGCTAATATCCAGAAGCTACAAAGAACTAAAACAAATTTACAAGAAAAAAAGAAATCCCACCAAATAGTGGGCAAAGAATATGAACAGACACTTTTCAGAAAAGACATTTATGAGGCCAAGAAACATTTGAAAAAGTCCTCGTCATTAGAGTTTTCATCTTACTTCCTCTAGCTGGGGCATAAGACCTCCCCTCCACCATTCCCTAACACCTCACACATTGAGGTTTGCCTTTCAATCTAAACGTAATGCATTTTCATGAATGAACAACAAACAAATGAGTAAGAGAAGAGCTGAGTGGGCTTCGGTCCCCTCATGGAGGGTGCTTCTCCCCCATGGGACTTGCTGGGTGTGTAAAGAGAACGCCAGCACTGTCAGCAGCGCTGCAGAGCCCATCAGGGTAGCTGTTCCCCAACTGTTTACTGGCCCCTGGCTGTGCACGCTGTATTGAGATGTGGGGGGCAACCCCTTATGTTTGCCAATCTAGACCTTGTGCTTTTCAAACCATTTTCCTCCACAGATAAAAATTATACTTTCAGTTGACATATCGGAAGAAAAGGTCACTTGTTGTGTATGTCAAATTTCAGAATCACAGTAAGCCAGAAAGGTATGATTCCAAGCAGAAGCTCACAAGAGGGGAGCCCAGGACAACAACCCCATGGAAAAGGATGAGGGATGGCTGCACACGTGTGGTTGAAATGTTTGGACAGAGGCAAATTGCACCCCGTCATTTCTTTTTTTTAAATACAGAATTTGGGGGTGGTATTTTTTTTCAGCTATACAAAAGGGTAAAAAGTGCATTGTGAAGGGGGAAAGAAGCAGAAATTAAGCAAATTGTACATACAAATCATCTGTAAACTTGCCTAAAAAAAAACCAGTTCAGATCCTGCTCTTAGAGATTCTAATTTTATTGATCTAAATGATTTTCACACCTAACATGCCATTTGCATCTCACAGGATCCTGGAGAGAGAGAGAAAGTAAAGGGAGAAAAGAGAGAGAAAATGAGAGAGAGAGAGAGAGAGAGAGTGGCGAAGCGAATGCTGTTCAAAGAAGTTGTATCCCTAGCTCCTAACAAGCATTTGGCAAAAAGTCAAAGCTTAGTAAATAGATGCTGATTGACCTCTTACAGAATAGTTTTTAGTACTTTTGAGTTCACAAAACACTCTTATAGATGCAGCCCTCACTGTCTGGATCTATTTGGCTTTCGGTTCAGAGAGTGAAAGTTAGGTTAACCAGAAATGCGGTATCATCACTTGGTTTCTGAGTTTCATAGGGAAACACACATTCTGAGAATGTAACAAGCCATGCCCAGGTCCAGAGATCACACGAGTGTCCCCCACAGCCCAGGCCTTATGCCTGCTTTCCCCACTGATGTCTCTCTACCTAAAGCAGGAATTTGCCAGCCCTTATGGTCACTTTCCTTACTTCCTCCAGGGAATGAAAGGCAGAGCTGGAACGGTTTCAGAAGTACAGGATGGTAGAGCTGGATGTGCCTTCAAAGCTGAAGGGCACCCACAGTCCCCACTCACCATTCAGGTGAGAAATTTGCTCACCTTACATGCTGGTCTATGACCTTGAAAAAAATCCCTTCTCTCTGAAGCTCAGTTTCCTCATCGGTAAGGCTGTTACAACAGTATCTGATTCATTGTGTTGCTGCAAGGAATAGATAGGAAGCATATGAACATAGCACCTTAGTCAAGGTAGACATTCGACAGCTGTGAACACGAATGTCAGGGATGAGGTTAGAGCTCACTTCTCTGATTGTCAGCCTGCTCTATTTACTACAGCAAGCTACTTCTGGAAAGAAATCACTCCCACAGCACACACACCCACTGCTACACGGTGAAACCTGGCAGGAATCCATGCTTGGTAAAGAGCAATGGCTCAGACCTTCAGCACAGCACAGTGGGGCACTGGGCAGGAGGCTCCAGACCCAGGCTCCAGTCACAGATCCACAGGGGGTGGGTCTGCTGGGTGACTTGGGTGGGACTCTTAACCCTTCTGCACCTTCTCTTCTCATTTGTCAAACAGGATCAGAATGTCTGCCTTGTTAACTTCACAGGGAGGGCACCTCCTTAGACCTAAGAAAGTGGAGCCCTGGCCCAGCACTCCATGTGTCAGGGACCCAGCCTGGAACTGCCTTGAGCAAAATTTTCACAATCTTCTCTCTGTAGTTAGGACCCACCAGGGCTGACAGTGTCTTCTGAACAGGATGCCCTGAACTCATACCAGGACCTACTTCTTCCATGGGAAGATGCCTCAAGGAGAATCTCTAGGACTTGTTCGATGTGGTTATTCCAGGTCCCCAGGTCTAAGAGGGTAGCCTGGTGAACAGATTTCTCGTTGAGTAGATTAGAATTTCTCTCAAAGAATCACATAAGACTGGGCTACTAGAATGGTAACATACTAATTTTGGGTGGCTCTCACCTTGGGCATAGGATGAGTTAGGTCAGGGCTCCAGCTTCAGATGCCCCACCTCTAATACTTGGGGTTGAGTCATGTGGGAGCCCATGAGTGAGCTCTCAGCCTGTCCATATTCTGATGACAGTGCCACTTCTAGACTACAGTTGTGAGGCTGGCGGGTCTGGTGGCAGGCATCCATTACCCTATGCACCCTCTCCCTCTAGTATGCAGGGACATCACCCTCTACACAGAGACACCAACTCATGTACCATGGAGGTTTGTGGGGGTGGCCACAGTTAGCTCCCCCAAGGACTTTGGAGGTTTTGGCCCCATCATTCTTGTGTGTCCTTTTGATCAACGTCCTCTCTTGCTTCTCCTTGCTAGGGTGAGTTTGTTCTCTCCCAGGCTGCGCCCAAGCCCTGCCTGAACAAGAAACATGCATCTCACGTGAGAGAGCTGTGGGTCCACAGCTCTCACAGCCGCACGGGCCCCGCCTCTCCTCCCTGCTGGTGTTGAGTGGCAGGCAGGACCACAGCCAACACTGCAAGAGATCACATCTGGCAACGTCATGATTATGGCCTAAAGAAATTTTTTTAAAATGTGTTGTCTTCCATGTGTGTTGTAAAACTCTGGGTTAACATGGCCAGAAATTATCGTTCACATCCTGCATACTTTGGATACACTTGAATCTGTGGTCACTGTGAATAAAGCAAATAACAACTTTTGGGAGAGTTACTGGCATCCAGTGTTCACAGCAGCATGGTGGGTGACACAGCAACATGAGTGAGACTGACCCAGCATCAGATAAATGGCATTAGAAGACTGCAGAGGCAAGGTGACCTGTGTCATTTCCATACAAATAGGTTCTGAAGAGCCAGGGCACTGTGAGTAGTAACAATATTGCTGCCCTTTTCTCTCACTGGGAGATATGAAATTACCCAAGAATGACACATCTGACAAGAAAGAAGATAATTGAAAGGAAGAGATGGTGCTATGCTCTACTGGAATCGTCACATGCACAGTAACACATGAAGCAAATATGCAGTGTCTCTCATCTGCCTCATTCCAAATTCTTTTTGATATTTCCCTCCAACTCACATGGGCACAACAGTTGCCCAATGTATCCTTTAATGAAATTGCTTATGCTGACAAGGCTCTGGACACGAGGTGGCTGCTCTGCACAGAGATTTTGAATATCTAGTAGGGAAGTAGATACGAATGGTTATAGAATGTAAACAATGCTGGCTGAATTATCAAGATTATAGGGTCTGACCTGATGGACACAGGACGCAGAATTCTGACTTCTTCTTGGGCATTTTCCCTGAGTCTTTCTGATGGCGTGTCATACTGAGAAACAAGAGACATAGGCAGGCTCCCAGCTGGGCTGTTTGTCCGCTGAAAATCCTTCTGTTACAATCCCACTCATGGAAATGGCTTCCATTTGTCAGAAAGGGCAACTTTGTATGGTAAATTACATTGGAATAATCACTTTTTAAAATAAACCTAACAAGGTTCCATTTTTACCTTAAAAATGGAGATCATGATGGCTGGTCTGCCTTACAGGAAAACTGTTCAACTCAATAATGATTATGATGATTATAATAATGGTAATGCAGGTGGTGGTGGTAATGTTGGTTATGATGATGACGGTGAGGATGATGATGTTGCTGAGGGTGTATGTTGGTGTTGGTGATGGTGATGATGGTGATGAGGATGATATGTTGGTGATGGTGATGATGTTGGTGAGGATGATGACGTGGGAATGGTGATGATGTTGGGAATGGTCATGATGAAATGTTCTTGGTGGTGATGAGAGTGATGGTGATAATTCAGGGGATAGTGATGGTGGTGAGAAGGATATGCTGCTGATGGTGATGATGGTGAGAAGGATATGCTGGTGATGGTGATGGTGCTGGTGAGAAGGATATGCTGGTGATGGTGATGGTGGTGAGAAGGATATGCTGGTGATGGTGATGGTGGTGGTGAGAAGGATATGCTGGTGATGGTGATGGTGGTGGTGAGAAGGATATGCTGGTGATGGTGATGATGCTGGTGAGAAGGATATGCTGGTGATGGTGATGATGGTGGTGAGAAGGATATGCTGGTGATGGTGGTGAGAAGGATATGCTGGTGATGGTGATGATGGTGGTGAGAAGGATATGCAGGTGATGGTGATGATGGTGGTGAGAAGGATATGCTGGTGATGGTGATGGTGGTGGTGAGAAGGATATGCTGGTGATGGTGATGATGCTGGTGAGGAGGATATGCTGGTGATGGTGATGGTGATGAGAAGGATATGCTGGTGATGGTGATGATGGTGGTGAGGAGGATATGCTGGTGATGGTGATGATGGTGGTGAGAAGGATATGCTGGTGATGGTGATGATGCTGGTGAGAAGGATATGCTGGTGATGGTGATGATGCTGGTGAGAAGGATATGCTGGTGATGGTGATTGTGGTGAGAAGGATATGCTGGTGATGGTGATGATGGTGGTGAGGATGATATGCTGGTGATGGTGATGATGCTGGTGAGAAGGATATGCTGGTGATGGTGATGATGGTGAGAAGGATATGCTGGTGATGGTGGTGAGAAGGATATGCTGGTGATGGTGATGATGGTGGTGAGAAGGATATGTTGGTGATGGTGATATTGGTGAGGATGATGATGTTGGAATGGTGACGATGTTGGCAATGGTCATGATGAAATGTTCGTGGTGGTGATGAGAGTGATGGTGATAATGCTGGGGATAGTGACGATGTTGGTGAGGATGATGATGTTGGCAATGTGATTATGTTGATGAGGAAAATGATCACAGCAATAGCGCATTGGTGAAAACACCATTTATGGGGAGATATGCAGTGATAAGGGCTACAAGAAGCTCTCTGAAAGCATTGTCTTATTTAGGCCCCACAGCAGTACTAAAAAGCAGGCATTAATGTCTCACTATCTCAGACGAGGGCAGTAGGTGCAGAGGATCTGAACAGTGTGCCCAAAGTCACCTCGCAGCTGGGATGACAGCAAGTGCAAGGCACGTACATTGTGTGAGAACAATTGAAACAGAAAAGTCCCAGCAGATGTGATGTTGTCCTCCAGGTGGGTCATGTGAACCACATAGGAAGCGCTGACTGCCTGCTGGTCTACCTGTCTCATCCCGCGCTGAATGTCTCCGGAAGCACTGGTTCTTCTGGGCACAGAAGGAGAGAAGCCCAGGCCCTGGATAACTGTGGCTTCCCTCCTGGATTAGCCACTTGTGCTTAGGATGCCTTGGCTCCTGACGATGAAGACAGTGCAGAAAGTGGTGAAGCTCAGCAGAAGCCCCTGGCAGAGTTCATGAGTCCCCCCATAAGTTCTGATTCCACAGTATTATTGCTGTTGGTCAACATGTTGCCTCTGTCACCAGATGGAGAGTTCAGCAAAGTTGGCCGTGGTTTATTTACCATTCAAGCCCGCTGAGTGCATAGCAACTTGGTGCAGGCTCAGGGTGGCACTTAGAAGAGAGGTGGAGTTGTCTTCCAGAGACGCCCAGCTGCCCTTGCCCTTGTCGTGTGGTGGAGATGATCGTTTCGAATAGGCTCCTATGAAAACGGAAGGAATTTTGCCCAGCTGACAGGAGGGGCTTCAGGAACCCAGGCCCTGCACTCTGCTGGATAAGGTGATGCCTAGAAATCCAACTGCCTGGCTGGTGGCCTCTTGACACCTCAAGAAGCTATGCCAGAGTCTTGTGCCTCCTCTGTGCCTCCCCCGGTAAATGGGGCTGATGACTTCCTTTGCCCCATGGAAATAGTGGGCTAGGCAGTCTGATAAAGGATGAGGGGTGAGATTCGGGGGCTCTAATTTTTGCTTTCAGTAATTGCTTCAGCTTCTCACTCACAGCTTTTTCTTTGTTCCCTTCAGAGCTGTTCCAGTGTCGCATGCCATGGTGTCTCCGAAGCCCCGCCCAAGCTCCAGCATCAACCTTGTTCACCAAAGGGCCTTCTTCCTCCAGTTCTTTGGGCACTCCTGAGTCTGCGTGGACAAGGCCTGAGGCCAGCGGTCACCAGCTCTGCTTGTAGGTTCTTCCCCATGGCCCACGTCCACCATGCCTCCCCATCAAGGCGCAACCCCTTGGCTTCATTGTGTAAACTGAGTGGGGCCCTTATATGAAGTGTAGAGAAA
Organism: Cacajao melanocephalus; assembly: GCA_963573385.1. NCBI lineage: Eukaryota > Metazoa > Chordata > Mammalia > Primates > Pitheciidae > Cacajao > Cacajao melanocephalus. The sequence goes on along the minus strand of CAUYLG010060220.1, from coordinate 36,439 downwards.
AATACATTCTGAAGCCCCCCAATTGACTGAATGGAGTCTCTCTAGGCTAAGGGAAGCCTGAACGACTGAATTCCCAGCCATAATGTGAAGTGGGGTTGGACATGCCTTGTTACCCCCTTTTAAAGTATAGGCACAACTGACCAGTTTAACATTAAAAGAGAGATCCTAAGACTGACTAAACAGAGGCTTTGTGGCAATGAAATACCAGCTTCCAACCTGATTCTGGTGTAGCATCCTATGTCAGGTAGCAGCCCCTAGAGGAAATGAAATAAAAATATTTTACCCAGAAATAGATTTCTTTTATATATTTTGAAATGGCCCTGTGAAGCTGTTTTTTGTGGAAGAAATTTGCATCTGTAGAGAATCTCCATTCATGCAACCAGGCCTCCCTCTCTAGGCATTTCCCAGATCTCAGATTAACCGAGAGCCTCAGACCTCCCAAGTCTGAAAGAGACATTCACCACCTCTTCTCTCTGAGGGCTGTCACCTAGCCGTTTCATCTCCATAACAATAACATCGGCCTCCGCTACCCCCTCATTTTACCTCAAGCATTCCTTCCTATGACTTCAAGTCTTTAGACAGTTTCTCTCTTTGAACCAGTTGCCAGTCAGAAAATCTTTAAATCCATCTATTACTTGTAAGCATCTCTCTTCAAGACAGCCTACCTTTTTAGGCTGAACCAGTGTACACTTGCCATAGATCATAGATCGATTTGTAATTTCACCTACAATTTCTGTCACGCTAAAATGTATAACCCCCTTGGGTTACAGTTTGGTGCGCCCTGAGCACACTTTCTCAGGACCCCTTGAGACCATACCCTGGGCCACGGCCACTCACATTGGCTTGGAATAAACCTGTTTACAATATTTTACAGTTTGCTTTTTTCCGTTAACAAGAGTGAAGGCCCCATCTCTATCGGATCATTTTAATCTTTTTAGTTTTTTTATCTCTACCCACTAAGAGGCAAATAAAAAAATTTCTAGATTACTGTATCTATAATTTAGTGTATACTTTAAAAGATGATAATTTATGTGAAACAAATGCTCTACAAAGCTATATTTTAACATGCTTAAAGTGGTGGGAAGTGGGCTTATTGGAAAATTTTATTCTATTTGATTATCTAAATTTTCTTATGTCTCAAGAATAGGGGTGTATATTTCTTACAGTAACCACAAAATAAAATGGTTGGAGAGAACATACGATGAAAATTAAATAAGCGTGTTAAAAGCTTTCTGGGTCTCCTCCAGTTAAATGATCCTCATGGGAGTGACACGAAAGCTCCATTCTTCCATGTCTGTCTGTTGGCTGAGTTTCAAGTCTAAGGGCAAAATATGAAAGATGGGGGGTAGAGTCTGAAAGGACCTCAATGCCTGGTCTGTGTCTCCCTTCTTGACCTGCCCTGTCCTCAGCAAACCAAGAACATGGTTTCTGTGCAGCACTGGCATTCCCGGGGCCACCACCTGCCCGCCCACCCTGAGCAACCCTCTGCTCAGCCACAAGGGCTGGGCTCCTTGGCCACAGAGAGTGTCCTGGATAGGCTAAGTGGGGCACCAGTAAGCCAAGGAGCTGATTGTGTTCCTTCTGACAGTCAAGAAAAGGGCTTCAGAAAGTCACCTGGTAAGAAACGTCAGCCCCAGGGGGTTCTGAGGCAGGAGGAAGGTTGTCAGCAGCTCTTGCTGCTCCCAAGTACTGGAGACAGAGAGCCCAGCAGCTCCCAGCATCCCAGTGCAAAGAGTCCACAGAGGCCCCTGCAGAAAAAAGTGGCTGGAGAGCCCCTTGGGGCCTCCCCCATTCTGTCTGCATGTCATCTTCGCAAGTGGGCGTCAGCATGTCAGTTTGAACAATCAGAGAAGGGAGAAACGGAAGGAGAGCTCCTGTATTGAGGGGAGCAGGGTACCATTCAGCTTGGGGTTCTCACTTTCCTTTGCTGTTTCTGTTTTTGTTTTTGCTTCTATTTATTTATTAATTTTTTTTCCAAACAGACCAGGACACTAGGCACTATCGTGTGGCTTGCAGATTGTGGGGAGGTGGGGAGTGGAACAGGCCTCAGCTCAGACCTACTTGGGAATCATCCACCCCTAGCCTCATGAAAACCTTGGCCTGGGGCTTTGGGCCCACACCTTGCTATCTTAGAAGTCACAGTGAAGCAGGAGTTCAGCAGGACTGGTTTCACAAGATACAGGTCACAAAGACACCGCTGACAAAACAGGAGGCAGTGAAGAAGCTAGCCAAAACGGTATACAGTCTGCAAAGAGTTGACAGCTTATAAATGCCATGGCAATGACTGGAAGCCACCCCATGTGGTCTGAAAGAGAGAAGAAGCCTCAGTCCCAGGAATTGCTTACTCCTTTCTCAGAAAATTCATGAATAACTCACCCTTGTTTAGTACATGATCAAGAAATTAACATGAAACTAGCCAACCAGCAGCCCTCAGGGCTGCCCTGACTATGCCGTCACCACTCTTTTATTTCTTTACTTTCTTAATAAACCTGCTTTCACTTGACTCTGTCAGCTCATTCTTGAATTTCTTCCTGTGTGAAGCCAAGAACTCACATGGCCTCTCGGGCCGAACCCTGATTATGGGGTTCACACTGTGACAGGAAGACCAAAGGCATATTCCTGGGGCTTCTTCAGGACAGGCCTTCACACTGCCCAAGAGGAGCTACAGAGACAGGAAAACCTCAAAAGATGCTTTTCAAACAGAAAGGCAGAAGGAGAGGAAACAAAACAGCAACGTGCAATCAAGTCATTGAACCTCTGTGCAAACTAATGAATAAACCAGCTCTGACAACCTTTCTCAACTGCCTTTGACATAGTTATTATGCTTAATATATTTATTGTCATGTTCTTGTCATGTCTGGCTTCTGAAAACTGGATGAGTTACTGTCTTGAGGGTTTGTTTAACTGCAAGTTAGCTAAACTACTATTAGCTGGGTTGTTAGTCTTTTTATTTGTTTACTTTCACTGTTGTATTCCCCCACAGGAAAAAAAAACAAACTTAGAAATTTATTTGTATGGGTTGTCTTTATTTTTAAAAATATTTTCTGTCCTCTGCAGAAAAAAAAGGAAAAAGTGTATTTTCTGAGAGGTGATGCTCTTAGACAGTGGGAATGAGGGTAGATCTGGTAGAGCGTGGGGCTTCTGGAAATCTCCTTTCTTCCGAGATCAGTGTGCTGCCTGCGTCCCTGGTTGGCCAGACCGATCTGAAAGATGCCCATCTCATCACTGAGGGAACAGGAGCATGCAGTACTGGGTCAGGGTGTGGTCTGGAGCAGCAGGTGGGGTTCAGACCAAAGTCACATGCAAAGTAACAGCCACTCCGCAATAGGGTTGGGAGAGCCCCGAGCAGGGCCTGGGTGGGAGTGGTGTGCTGAAGGTGACCTGGTGAATGGGGCAGGCAAGCTCCCTGGCTCTAGGTTCTCAGTGAAGATTAACATCCTGGCACTGGGGAGGGGTGGAGGGGCCAGGATGTGGAATCGGGAGCAACTGTCCCGTTCCCAGACCTCCCGACACTTGTCAGGTACCTCTCTGGGTACCGGCTTTCTGAATCTGTAAAAGGGTCTCAGAATTCCGCTCAGGGAGCTGTCAGGTTAATTTATGCACATGAGGTCAGGCTAGGAAATGTTTCCTCATTTCCACACACAGGAGATCATTCTCACTGACACTGAGAGCTGAAGAAAGTGTCCATGTTGAGGACTGAGGCACAAAGCCCCTCACCCGCAGCCATGTGGGAGATCTGGAAGTGGGCCCTCAGCTCCTCAGGCAACTGCAACCCTGGACACCAGCCTGACCATAGCACCAGGAACCCCTGAGCCAGAGCCTGGATCCTGGGCTGCAGAAACTGTGGGGTAAGAAATGTGTGTTGCTTTTAGATGCCACATATTGTTACACCGGAGTCAATAATTAATAATGGGAAACACAATTCAGACATTTTGATGTTTCTGCCTGCTCTCGACTCAACGGCTCCGATGGCCTAGTCTGCTCAGCAATAGCCCAGACTGGAATCAGCTGGTTCCTGACGTCAGTCACTGAGTGACCTCTGGAGTGATATGATTTAGCTCACTGTCCCCACCCAAATCTCATCTCAAATTGTAATCTCCATGGGTCTGAGGAGGGACCTGAGATCTGGTTGTTTAAAAGTGTGTGGCGGGCTGGGAACAGTGGCTCATGCCTATAATCCCAGCACTTTGGGAGGCCGAGGCGGGTGGATCACGAGGTCAAGAGATCAAGACCATCCTGGTCAACATGGTGAAACCCCATCTCTACTAAAAATACAAAAAATTAGCTGGGCTTGGTGGTGCGTGCCTGTAGTCCCACCTACTAGGGAGGCTGAGGCAAGAGAATTGCTTGAACCCAGGAGGTGGACGTTGCAGTGAGCAGAGATCGTGCCATTGCACTCCGGCCTGGGTAACAAGAGCAAAACTCCATCAAAAAAAAAAAAACAGTGTGTGGCACTTCCCTGGGCTCTCTCTTTCTGTCACTTTCCACTACCACAGTGTAAGACATGCCTTCTTTCCCTCAGCCTTCCACCAGGACTGTAAGTTTCCTGAGGTCTCCCCAGTCATGCTCAATTGTGAGCTAATTAAACCTTTTTTCAGTATAAATTACCCAGTCTTGGGCAATTCTTTATAGCAATGTGAAAATGGACTAATCCATGGAGCATGGCCCATGTGGGGTGAAGGAGAGCAGGAGAGGAGTCCAGTTCACCTCAGAAACTGTCCTGCTCTGTGAATGTGGCTGGGAAATGGTGAGACATGAGCTAGCAGAGGAAGTCTGCACAGGCCTCACAGCAAGACGGGGGATAGGTGGCCATCTAGTGAACCCCTGTCTCAGACTTAGACACTAGCACCCTCCCCAGCTGCCCTAGGGTTGAGACCTCCAGGAAAGAGGCTCCTCAGGGGTGCCTTCCAGATGAGGACCATTCTGGGGACCCAGAACCTGCACTGGGAGTACAGGGGCAGCTTCTGAGAGCAACTGGCCTCAGCCTGCACTTCCCAGTGGTCAGGCTGACCTTGCGTCTCAGTTCCAGAGAGAGCCAAGGCTCATCCTCAACGCTAAGAAAACTCCAGCCGGGGAGTAGGCTGTTCTTCCAGACCGAAGGTCCCCTCCTTCAGTGCCACATCTAGCCTTTGTCACCTCGGGCCCTGCCCTCAGAGGAGAGGCTTCTGTGCTCAGTGATTGTAGGGCACCTCAGAGGCACCTCTGGCTCATAAGTTTCAAGAACTGATTTGATGTGCGCCGCTCCTACTCCAGGAAGACATCCAAGAGATTGTCAGCTTTTCTTTTAAACCTTCAAATTATAACATACTGGATTATGCATCCATTTTTATAGATAATAGAGCTACTTGCCCACACATCCCAAGTGATAACCTCCAATGGTTCCTAAATAATGTCTTACACTTGTTTTGCTGTTAAGGCAATACTCAGTCTAAACTGCACGTGAGACTCATCTGGGAGCTCTAAAATATGTGGGTAGTACAGTTCCACCCCTGGAGAATCTGACTTAATTATCTATCCTAGATAAAAGAGTAAATAGTATAGTAAGCCCCATTAAATTGCTATTATGTGCCCACCTCACACCCATCACACCTATCAGGAGAGCCCATGGCTTGAATACTGGGTACACCTCCAGCCAAGTGATCTTGTTGAAATTCCTGAGGATGGGGCTTGTGTGGCCAGATGACCAACCACAGGCCTGTAGGGAGATGTCATAATCAATTAATGACTTTGGAAGGTGTCACCACCTGCCTGGCTAATGAAGGGAGGTATTTTTATTCCGTTTGATTGCAAAGTTTTGCCTGGTGTCGTTATTACATGCATATTGTTTTCTATTATCCACACTAAATTAGTGCAATTATCGGTCTACCAAATGCGTCTGGAAATGAACAGGCGTAAATTTCATTCGAATCTGGGAAAACACTGCTCTCTGCCCATTCTAAATAAATCCTTTATTAAACAAAGAAGGGTATGGGATATCAGGGATGTTTTTATAGATGGAAAAGAAAAGAGAAAGAGAAGGGGCTGCTGGTAATGGTGGAAGAAACTGCCAAAAAGGAAAGATGCTAAGAGCCTTTTGGGTCCTTTGCCCTTGTTTTACAAATAGCGCATTTTTTTGCAGCTGAATACATGTGTGGCCTGGTCCTGCAGGGCACAGAAGTCTGACAGTCTTCCTTAATTTTGTCTTGTTTTCTGTGATGTTACTGGTCATAGTTGGTACTGTTTCTGTTGGCATAATCCCATCTGTATTCCTCCCTATTTTTTCAGATGGTTGATTAAGCTTATGTTTCACATTTATATGAGTCTTCTTATGAAATAGTCACTTGGTAACACCTTTATTGTTCTGTTCCAAACATATTTTTTCACTTATTGCATGATAAATAGGCTAAGAATTTTCCAAAGCTTTAACTCCCAGTTTCTTTTAGTTTAACAATTGCATCTTCAATGAATTTGTCTCCTCTTGCATTTCACTCCAAGAAGTCAGAAGGAGCCAAGCTACTCCTTCAACACTTTGCTTAGAAATGTCCTCAGCTAAACATCTAATTTCATCGCTCACAAGTTCCACCTTGCACAAAACTCTAGAGCACAGACACAAGTAAGACAAGCGCTTCACCACTTGTCATAAGGATCATCTTTCTTCACTGTCCAAGGCCATGCTCATTTTCACTGGAGACCTCATTCGTGTGGCTGCCGTTGTCCACGTCCCTACCGGCATCCTGTTCATGATTACGTTGGTACTCACTAAGAAGACAGAAGATTTTTCTATAGCTCTCTTTTATTTCTAACTGAACCTCTACCAGAATTACCTCTAAGAGTGTGTTCACAACAATTTAGACTTTTTTTTTTAGCATACACCTCAAAACCATTCTGGCCTCTATGCATTACTCAGCTCCCAAATGCTTCCCCATGCTTAGGAATTTTTAGGTATTTGTTATAGCCAAAGCCCCACCTTGGTAGCAGTTTCCTGTCTTCACATCACAGTGAGGGTGGCTGTTCTGGACACAGCCAGCATCAGACACAGGGACAGAGAAACACAGAGAGCATCTACAGGGCCCACAGCTGGCTGAGAGGCCCAGGCCCCCAGAACATGACCTGTGAGGAAGCCACAGTGGCTTTGCCGACTGTCACCCTTACCTCCTAGAATCTCCAGGAGCTCAGAGTGCCCTGCAGTCAGCATCACAGAGGAGCAGCGCTGGCATCTTATCTCATCAACTCTCATTTAACACTTTGGGGAGCTGAGGCCCAGAGAGGTCTAGGGTCAGGCCAAAGCCACCAAGACCCTGGCAGGAGGGCTGCCCTGGGTGGGGATCTCTGTGCATCAGGACTCATGGCTCACCCACCCTTGCAGTTTAGGAGGTCTAATCTGGGGCTCTTCCCTTGTGCTTCTATCCCACCTTCACCCAAAAAATCATGCTGAGCACAAAGGCAGAGTGCTGCCGCCTTTAGAGCTGAAGACCCAAAGAAAGGCTGACTGAGCTCTACCTCAAAACTATTCAGCAAGCCCTTATAGGAGTCCCCAGGTAGTGCAAGGTTCCAATGGGAAGGCTGCAGGCTTAGGAGACAAACAGACTTGCCTTAAACCCCAGCTGTGCCACCCACCGGCAGTGTGGTCTGGGATGATGGTAAGTTAGCAACTTCTCTCAGCCTCAGGTTTGTCATGTACAGAACTTAGACACCATGCCTACCTAGAGAGCTTAGATGATAAACCAAGTCATCAATCAATCAATCATTTTGTTTCATAAAGCAAACTACAAGTAATTGTTTTACATAAAACCTGTAATTGCTCCTTTCCATTGAGGGGAGATGGAGAATTCATGGAGAAAAGTTAACATCTGAGTATCATGCATCACTCAAGGATGCATGAGACTCAGGGCACCAAGAGAAAGTTTGGAGCAGAATGACCGGAGAGGTAGCCATCCCTGAGAAGCTGGAAGAAAGGGAGACTATGCAGGAAGTGCCTCATCTGGATTGGGGGAGAGAGAGGAATCCTGCAGACAGGGGAACAGAAGGGAGGTTAGAGAAACCCAGAAGAGGGAGACAGTGGGTGTGTGCCCCTCCAACCCCTTTCTCAGGGCACTGCCCCAGCACCGATAAGGCTGTAGGTTGGGTTCATACTTGGACCTGACATTTGTTGAGCACATGACCTTGGCAAAGTAATTTACCTTCTCTGAGCCCCTGTGTCCTCGTAACCGTGAAATATGATACATACACACAGAGTTGGCGAGAGGACTGCGAGAATACAGGCAGAGGTCTGGATCCCTGCACACAGCAGGCACCCAGATGCACTGTGCCAGGACCCTGCCCATCACTTCCATCAGCCGCAACCCACTGGCAGCACAGGCACCCTAGGAATTCTCCGTGCTTGTGTCTAATTCACTTTCCTCACCGTGCAGCTGGAGACATACGTGCCAGAAGGTAAGCTGCAGAGTCCAAAGCCAGCCAGGGTGACGTGCTATGTCCTAGGGAGGAGCCCTAGGAGGAGGCCCTGGGCTCCCAAGCTCCCAGCACAGCGGTTTCTCTGCCCCGGCTCACAGAAGCACGAGAACGCTGCCCATGCTAACCTTCCATCAGCTGTCTGGTTCTGGGCCACCTTAGCACACTCCCACCCATCCTCACACCACACACTCAGACAGAGATCCAGAGGTGGGCCTCAGCCGGGAAGCACCCTCTAAAAGTGTCCAGGGCAGAGGTGGGTGGTGGGAGCAGTGTTGTTTCTAACAATGGCAGCACCTCTGCAAACAGCTCTTCCTCTGTCAGGTTGACCAGTGCGGTGCCATCTGCTGCGTGGTGCCAACTCTTTAATGAACTTCTCCAGAAACAGCCCAATGTGTCTTTTTTTTTCTGCTCGACAAACAATTCTTGGGAATCTGTGCAATTAGCTTCCATCACAGATAAGAATTACCTATGAAAACTCAATCAGCAACAACGCAAAGGGAGGCGGTGATACAACCGATCAGCTCCCAGTGCTACAGGCCACTGAGGGCTGAGCCCCTGGCGGTAGGTGTAACAGAGAGTGGGCGAGAGCTGAAGGGCTCTGGCTGGGTGCAAGGCAGAGGAGATGGGGCCTCTGAGGGAGCCTGGGGGACCTATCAAGCTTTTCCTGTCTGGACCGCAGGCAGGGGTGCACTTCAGGCTGGAGTTTCTGATACAGACCTGGAAAAGTGCTCGGACCTGCTGGGGTCCTAAGGAGAGAGGCACTGTGAGCAGCAGCCCTGCGGCGGCTGCAGCTGACTGCTTTTTCAGCTCCCCTCCCCTTGCTGTCTTTATCTTTAGCAGCATGAAATCTGGCTTTCCCTCCATGCACAGGAAGAAAGCTGGCAGATATTTTTTGGGAAATAATGACCTCTCATTTAGGTACAGTCTGCTTTTATCTAAGTCCTCTAATCCTCCCTGTGTGAGTTTCCTACTTGTCCCTGAGTCCAGCAGAGTCCACAAAGACGCTGAGCAGGACCTTTACTAGCTCAGGTCAGAAGATTTGGCTAATAAAATTAATAGGTGCTGTTCTGAGTGTTTACTTCTTCCAAGTAACCAGTCACACAACAATTCTCTAAAGCCTGTGTTACAATTAAGCCTATTTGACAGAGGATTAAAAGGAGGGTCTAAAGGCTGAGTGATTACCTGATGCCACTCACCTAGCAAGAGCCTGAGCTGTGAGCAAACCCAAGCCTGATTTCAAAGCCACAGTGCCGCGGTCCTCATCCTGGCATGTGAATATCCTGGGGCACGGGTTAAAAATCGAGCCGCCCCGCTTTGTAGACCCTCATGAGGGAGCAGCACTGTGTCAGGTGATGATGCCTCCCTGGTTTCAAAAAGGCTCCTGCCCGCCTGAACCTGGATTAAGGTGGAGATTCCAGACCCCTCGCTTCCATTAGGTTAATTACTGATGGCACATGTAGAAAGTGAAATCCCACTTTTTACAGGAAAGACTTTTCTCCAGAAATAAAACAAAACAAAATGAAGATTGCAATTGTATCCACCTGTACTTGGCATGTATTGCCCATTCTAAAATAAGGCAGACAAATGATCTGGAATCCTTTTAGATTCCTTTGTCTTGAACGTATTTTAATTAAGTCATTCACTAAACAAACAATTATTAAGCATCTATTGTATGCCAGTTACCTGGTGAGGCCAAGGAACAGGGTGGTTTCTTCTCCTGGATGAAAAACACCGTCACTTAAGCAACAATAATTTCAGAGTTTCAAAGGCTGTCACAGAAATACCACTGACTTTTGTATATCGGCCTTGTATGAAACAATTTTGCTAAACTCACCTGTTATTTGAAGCTTTCTGTAGGTCTCTTAAAGTTTACAAAATAGGCCATTGTGTTGCCTGTAAATGGTCCCTGATTCCTGAATTCCTTCACACTCTGTATGGCTTCCCCCCCGCCCCGCCCCCCACCAGCCTCTTGCTCTGGCTAGGACTTCCGGTAGAAGGAAGTGGAGAGGAATAGTGAGAGGCGACATTCCTGCCTTGTTCCCGATATTACAGGGAAAAAAAATCAGACTCTCGTCATTCAATCTGATGTTAGTAATGTTAGTTTTTTCATTATTATTATTAATAGATTTTATTTTTTAGGTCAGTTTTAGCTCTGGAGAAAAATTGAGTGACAGGTACACAGACTTCCAATACGTCTCCTCTCCTGTGCAGTTTCCTCCATTATGAACATCTAGAATTATATGGTACATTTGTTACAATCAAAAACCAATATTGTCATATTATTATTAATTAAAATTTATAGATGACATTAGGATTCAAACTGTGTTGTATATTCTATGGATTTTGACTAATATAAATGTATGATGGCCACTCACCATTAGCAGATCCCACAGAATACTTTCACTGCCCTAAAAGTCCACCGAGTTCTGCCTACTCATCCCATTCTCCCTCCTCCTGAGCCTCTGGGAATCACTGATATCCATACTATATGCATGTATTTGCCTACTGTAAAAGTCGTATAGTTGAAAAACAGTGTGCACTCTTCTCAGCTTGGATTTTTAAATTTAACAATATGTTTTAAGATCGCTCCATTTAGTTTTATGACTTGATAGCTCATTTTCAAAAAATCACTGAGTAATATTCCATTGTCTGAATGTACCAGACATCGTTTATCCATTTGCCGATTGAAAGGCATCTTGATTGCTCTCATGTTTTGGCAATTATGAAGAAGTTCCTATAAACCTTATTGTGAAGGGTTTTTTTCAAAAAAATAAGTTTTCATTTTATTTGGGTAAACACCAAAAACTGTGACTGTAAGTTGACATAGTAAGAGGATGTTTCATTTTTTTAAAGAACTGTCCAGCTGTCTTCCGAAGTGGCTGTACCATTTTACACTCCCAACAGCAATGAGTAGCCTTCCTGTTGCTTCACAGCCACACTAGGCTGTGGTGCTGTCATCTGCTTTTAGCCAATCTGACAGGTGTGTAGCAGTATCTCATTGTTGTTTTAATTTACAGTTCACTAATGACATATGATGTTGAGTTCTTTTCATATGCTGATCTGCCATCTGTATGTCTTTGTTGACGTACCTTTTCAGATCTTTTGCTTATTCTGGGTTGTTTTTTTGGGCTGTTGGTTTTCCTGTAGTTAAATTTTAAGAGTTCTCTATGTTTTGGACACAAGTCCTTTATCAGACATGTCTTGCAAATACTGTATTTCACTTTGTCATTTGTTTTTTCATTCTCTTTTGTGGAGCAGAGGTTTTTAAGTTGTTGGTTTTGTTTGTTCAATTATTTTCTTGTTGTGAGGATGAGAGTGATGACTTCCAACCTCTTTACCTGCCAGACCAAAAACCGAAAGTCTTTAGCTATAAATTTCTTACAGTTGTCCTTAACTAAATTCAAGAATTTTCCATTTTTAACTTGCTTGTGAGAATTTACCATGACTGGATATTTAATACTGTTGACTGCTTTTCTGTATCTATATGGTAACCATACAAGTTTTCAATTTTTTTAATTAGTGTGTTAACAAGGTGAATTATGTTAATTGATTATATAATTACATTAACTGATTTTTAAATGTTAAACCAGGCTTTCTTTCCTGGGATGAATTCTACTTGGTTGATATCTATAATCTATGTTATATATGTTATATAGACAATCTATGTTGTCTATAATCTCTTTCTCTCTTTCTCTCTCTTACATTTCTCTCTCTCCCTCTCTCTCAGTCTCTCTCTCTCTCTCTCTATATATATATATAGGAGACCAGGAATTGCATGTAAAATCATAAATAAATACATGGAAGGTATACATTGGTTCATTCCAAAAAGTCAGGACATCTCCTAGTGGGGTAGAGTGGCTGCACTCATATGTCATAGATGGGTTTTAGGGATTCTTTAGTGGACAATTGGTAGAGAGAGCTAAGCTTTACCTTATAGATTTGAAGGAGGTAGGAAAGAATATCTGAGTTAAGAAAAGGGAGTTGTGGGGCCAGGGTTCTTGCTACATAGATGAAGCCTCATAGGTGGTGTTCCTCAGAGAGAATAGATGGTGAATGGCTCTGCTCAGACCTTAAAATGTGTCAGCCTCTCTCTTCGATCCAGAAAAGGTCTGAAAAGGGAGGCCTGGCTGCAGGAATGGAAATTCTCTACAGATACACGTTTCCCCCACAAAAGACTGTTTGCAGGACCATTTCAAAATATATCAAAAATACATTTTGGAGTAAAATATTTTTATGTCCTTCATGGTCTGCTATCTGTCATGTCATGCTATACCAGAGTCAGACTGGAAATAAGTCATGTCGTACCAGATTAATACAAATCTGCTTACCTAACCTTTATGGTCTGTAGGGCATGACTCCCCAGACCCCTTAGATAGGAGTTTGAGCCAGAAGAAAAAAAGTTAGAGTTCAGTTCTGTCCATGAAAAGAGCTGAAATCTGAAATATTTGAAGAGATTTATTCTGAGCAAAATATGAGTTACCAATGGCCTGTGACACAGCCCTGGGAGATCCTAAGAATGTGTGCCCAAGAAAGTTGGGCTGCAGTGTGGTTTTTATACACTTGAGGGAGACCTGAGACATTAATCAACACATGTAAGATGTGCATGGGTTCCATCTGGAAAGCTGGGGCAACTGAAAAGGCAGGGAGCAGCTTCCAGGTCACAGGCTGATTCGAAGGCTTTCCAATCGGCAGCTGCTTATTAACTAAAGACCCAGAATCCATAGAAAGGAATGTCTGGGTTACCATAAGAAGTTGCAGAGACCAGGGTTTTCTCATGTAGATGAAACCTCCAGGTTGCAGGCTTCAGAGAGAATAGACTGTAAATGTTTCTTATCAGACTTAGAGTCTGTTCTATTAGTCTTAAGGTCTTGCATTGATGTTGATACTGGTCAGCTGGGCCTGAATTCTAAAAGGGAGGAGGTTATAATGAGGCATGTCTGACACCCAATTCCCATCATGGCCTGAACTAATTTTTCAGGTTAACTTTGGAGCGCCCTTGGCTGAAGGGAAGATCCATTAGTTGATTTGGGGGGTTATAGTTTTTGTTTGTTTGTTTTTGGTTTACAGTCCTCAGGCTGTAAACAGAACTACCTAAGATGGGGCTTTCTGAGTCCTTTAATAAACTACCTTGTCTGTGTGGGCAGTAAACTCAATGGCATAGGGGAAGAATCCCCTGTACTTCTCCCTGGGCTCAGTGGGCTGGGGAGGGAGCAGCTGAGGATAAGTATGAATTTGACAAAGGCATTGGAACCAGAGAGACTCCATCTTGAATAGGGGTGGGAAAAATTAGGCTGAGACCTGCTGGGCTACACTCCCAGGAGGTCAGGTAGTCTTAGTTACAAAACGGTTGCAGCTAAGGGAACAAGTTAATGTTTCCTAAAGAGATCCAGGACTTCACAGACCCAGGAAATGTCTTGATTTCCTGAGAGCTTAAGAGCAGAAGTTCTCTCAGTTTACAAATAAGTTCTCTTTAAAGATAATAATATAGATTCTTGTGGAAGACAGTAGGTACACAAGATGAACAACGCTTTGTCACAAGCTCTCATAGTGGAGCACATTGCCCCTGCCCCATGATTTCTACTTTACTCTCTTATTTATAAACAGGCATTGGACCTGAGGCAGACGTGTTCCTCCTCTTGCCTTCAGGAATACCCTTCTCTGCCTATGGAGTAGCCATTTTTTAATTCACTTACTTTTTTAGTAAATTTACTTTACCACTACTCTGTGGACTCACCCTGAATTCTTCCTCTCCTAGGGTCTGGATCGGGACTCCTTTCCAGTAACAAACTGATGGGTGGACAGATGGTGTCTGCCATGCAGCCTGTGCTGAGCCAGGCTCAGGGGAAAGGGACGGAATCCCACAGTGGACTCCCACTGAACTCTTAGTCTGGAAGAGTCACAGCCACACAGTGGGTATGGCCATGTGGTTGCGGGGGTACTTTGGGAGACGGGTGGGATGAGGGGAGAGCTTCCAGCGGTGAGGCCTGCAGGAGAAATGCAAGACCTCCCAAAGAATTAGCAAGCAGCCTGGTGCGTCTCAAGGGGTGGGATTCTAGTCCTCAGAATGGGGATGTGTGCCCCACAGCAGCCTTGGGACAGAGCTCAAGAGAGAGGCTCACCTGAGTAGCTGTGGCTCCTGAAGCCGCGCAGTTGTTCCTCCCAAATGAGACACACAGAAGTTTTATTTTCATTGAATTTTATTGGATTCTTGACTATGTTCATCTGGGGCAAGGGGTGAGAGACAAAACAAGAACACACTTTTTAAGGGGCCTATGGACCTCAAGCATGGAAATAAAGGAAACTCCTGAGTTCCATCAAGAGAAATTCCAGGCAACCAGAGAAGTAAATAGGTGACCTGTTAAACAAGAAGGTAACAATAGGCTAAAACAATAGCTAAAGAAGTTACAGTCCCAGAGATGTTATCTTTCCCTACAGAAACCAAAGGTAATCTCCTAGCGTATGTTCCTGATTGTGATTCAGAGGCCTGGACCCCCACGGAGGACCCCCACAGAATGGATCCACCTGCATACCCCAGATAAAGGGGAAATGAAGTCTAAACTACCACCCTTGGTTCTAAGTTTCTTCCTGAGGGACTTAAAGAAAATCACTCCCCAAAACCAGTTAACATTCTTCTACTGACCCCAAATGTTTAAACAAAATTTCTCTACCTTAACCAACTGCAAATCAAAAGATCCTTGAATCTACCGATGACCTGTGTGCCCCCACTTCAAAATATCTTATCCTTTCAGGGCAAAACCAATGTGTAACTTCAGTGCATTGATTTGTGATTTTGCCTGTAGCGTCTGCTTTCCTGAAATGTAAGCCTGGTTTTAAAATCCCTTACCTACAAACCATTGGGGAGTTTGGGTCTTAAGCAGGAGCTGCCCAGATCCTTCCTGCTCGGTGCCCTGCAATAAACGCCTTTCTTTCTATCACTGCAAAGACCTCGGTGTAGGTATCTGGTTTTACTGAACTGGGTGAGGGGACCAGAGTTTAATTCTATAGCAGAAGCCCTGGGTATTCCCAGGCAGCCAGGGAAGGAGGCAGCTGCTGATTCTTCCCCAGTCTCTGGGGAGCATCAATCTTGTAGGAATGGTGTCCAGCCGGGAGCCTAAGCAGCAGCAGCAGCAGCACCTTCTGACTGACTCCATGGGGTCAGCCTCAGGGCCTCTTAGGACCTGCCCAGCCCAGAGACCAGCCCGCAAGCCACAGTCTTTCTTCCTGCAGTGGGGTGTGTGTGCATGTGCACACGTGTGCAAGTGTGTGTGTGCGTGCAGCATGCCTGTGTGCATGTGCATGCCCGTGCATGTGTGCACAAATTCATTCTGGACCACTTCTTTCCATCTCTTCTGCCCATCCCCAGGCAGTGGCCTGTATGGCATGAAATGTAGTAGGCAATGATCCCTTCCCCTCCCCACCCTTTCACATCCACTCTCCTGTTATCTCTGAACTGGGATTTGAGCCTGGGGATCCACAAATCCAACGCTTTAAAAGTCAACTTCAGAAAGTGAGGGGGTGATTCCCTTCCTCCTGGGTGTGGCAGCTACAAATCTCTGGAAACAGATGTGCTCAGAGTCCTGAAGAAGAGAGGGCAGGGCCCTGTGACTGGAGCTCCAGTCACGGAGGGGTCCTGGATCACTGTTCCATGCTGGAAGTGCTGGTCTCAAGATGGCCTCACCTTTAACTCAGTGAAAGGATCACACACACTCACCTTCAACTAAGTAAAAGGGTCACACACATGCCCCTAACCTTCTTCTTCTCCTTTCCCTTAGTCTATAACCTTGAGAGCTAAGAGCTCTCCCAGCCTTTCATCAGTCACTGCTGTGTGCATGCGCGATAATGTGAGGGTCAGAAAGTATGTGAGTTACTGGTGGTGAATCCATACGAGTCTGCAGCAACCTCAATTCTTGCCTCCTCAGAAGAAAGAATTCAACTCAGGAGCATAAGGCAGAAGAGACTGAGGCAAGCTTTAGAACAGGAGTGGAAGTTCATTAAAAATCTTTAGAGCAGGAAAGAAAGGAGGGTACACTTGGAAGAGACCCAAGTGGGCACTGAGAAGGTCAGGTGAAGCGTTTAGCCTTCATCCTCGGACTTTACATGCTGGCCCATCTTGTGTCTTGTGCCCCTTTCCCATGATTCCTCCCTCAGCAAGTGCCCTCCTTACGCTTGGGAAGTGAGCATGTGCAGTGTGTTCAGGAAGTTGTGCGCAGGCGCATCCGGGACTTTCTTCCGTTTTCCGGTGGAGTGCTCCATTTTGTCTCTGAATGCCTGGCCTCACTTGCCCTGTATCTGAGATTTTATTACCAAACGCAAATGTTTTTATCTGTTTTGGAAGTTGCTTCTGCCCGGCTCTTGCATTCAATTAACACTTTAGTATGACAGCTGTGGACCATCAAGAGATTGTCTCTCCCTGACACCAGCTGCCAAATTATCAGTTTTAGAGAGGCAATGTGATAATTGCTGAACCACCACCTGATGATCACATGACATTTCTGGTGGGTGGGGGGAGAGCCCTCTCCTGCCCAATTTATGCCTCTCTATACTACCTATAATAATAGTGTTTGTAGATTTTTCCACCACGTTTGTACCCTCATATCTATTCTACAGGAAAAACTACATAGCCATTATCTAAACTGTAAGACAATTAAAAAATACGTAAAGTCAGCTCTTCATCTTTCATTCAGTGTATATTTATTGAGTACTATGCTTTATCAGACACTAGGAATACAGCAGCCACAATGCCTGCCCTTAGGAAGCTGACATTCTAGTGAAGGAGACAGACACAAAACAGGTTAATGTGACATTACCAAACATGGCACACGCCTATATAGAAACAAATAATGTTCTGGAAGAGAGAGGGTGTCAGGGCATCTCCTAATTCTTTTTCCATACCCACATCCTTAAAACCAAAGGTTCAATGGTCTATTTTAGTGATTTATAAATCTTGGCTGAAAAACAGAACCATCTATGGAATTTTTATTTTTCTGTACTACAGAAATCTATACCTCATCTGATCTCCTGAATCAGAGCTTTCTCCAAGGATCTATATGTTTCCAAGCTCTGCAGATCTCGAGACACACAAGGTTGGGGACCACTGGCCCATGTCGGAGGCCAGGCACACATGCCTTCTGTTTTTCTGTAGTGAAAATTGAGATGAACTCAACACTTCTGACCTTGTGTGCCTTTCAGATGACTCCATGTCATCACCTCCCCGGCCTGTTCAGCCTTGAACTGTGGGGTTCTTGTACACACGGCCATGGCTCTTGCATCCGACAGTGCTTTGGTGGACTGAGAGGGAGAAGTAAAAGCGCTTCCTAACTGACTCTGGGGTGCAGGAGGGATGCACCATGTGAGGAAGCTCTGAGTGGACACACGCAGGATATTTTTCTATTTTGGAATCCTGTGTGTGAAGACGTGTGTGTGAGTGTGCACCTGTGTGTGTGTGCGTGTGGGTCTCTACGTGTGTACATGTGTATGCATGATGGTGAATAGCAGTCTCTGTGTGTGTGTACATGCCTGTGTGTGCCTGAGCATGTGTGTATGTGTGTATCTGCATGTGCATATGAACAACTGTGCGTGTCTGTGTGTGCATATTAATTGATTTAACATATTTTTAAGGCAGCCATCTTTTAAAGCAAAATTTAATTGAATTTGACTGTAAATATTGTCAAGGAAAGACCATTTTATTTCATGGTGATTTTTATAAGTAGTGGAAACGTGAATACTTACTTTTTAAAATTAATAGACTCGTTTTAGAGCAGTTTTAAGTTTACAAAAAATTGAGAAGAGAGTACACAGAGTTGCTAAGCATGCCTCTCCTCTCCTCCAGTTTCTCTGTTGTCAATGTCTTACATTATGTGACACATTTGTTAAAATTAGCAAAAATTAACAATACATTATCGTTAACTAAAATCTATAATCTACATTGTTAGGGTCCAGTCTTTGCGTTGTGCACTGTAAGAGTTCTGAGAAATTCATAATGCCACGTATCCACCACCGTGTCTCACAGCATAGTTCTACTGCCATATAAATCCCTTGCTTTACCAATGTATCCCTTCTCTCCAAACACTCTTAATTTTAAGAAAGGAAACGCTGTTGATTGAAGAACTGTTCTGGGATTCGTTGCATCTGTCTTTGTCCAAGCACAGGTGGAGTGAAATGTGAATGTTGACAATTCAATGCCTTTCTGCCTAAAAACTCATTCAGCTGGAAGATAGTTTCACTTTATGCAAATGAAAGTCAAATAAAATAGAGAAGGGGAGAGTGATGAGTGGTAATTGGAGGCACTGAGGAAGAAGCTAGATGCTTCATCCCTGATACACTAAAGGAATATAGTTGAAGGTCTCTTCTGAGGGGACTGAGGGAAATTGCTTATAAAAGAATTTCATATCAAAAGCACTTCACACCCTCTACCCTTGGGCTCTACATATGCTCCTGAGAGGTTGTTACTCCCCAGATAACCTTCCAGGTTAATTTGCAGTTTCTGTTACTTTCCCTTGTTCCCTTACTCTGCAAACCAGATCCAAGTTCAAGATTGTTAGAAACCACTGTACTGTATTTTAGATTTTATATTTATTGTTATCATGATCTAAGTTTCTCAAACAATTAGTAACTGGAGAAAAACTGTCCAATTATTTTTCGAAAATTAGTGATCACTGCAGAGCGTCAACTGTATGCTGCTATTCTCTGTTTTCTGCATGCAACAATAACTTAGCTTTAAAGACTGCACTGTTAACTTCTCCTGTAGTTAGCTTCACCTGCGAGGAAGGCCTTAGGCGCTGCTTCCCCATCTCCAGCCCAGGGTGGACGGTAGGCTTCAGTGTCCTGGTGCAGAAGTGTGTGTGTGGGTTTTCACTGCAGGCCCTCTCTGCACACCACAATGAGGCCACGTCCCTGGGGCTGTCCCTGCACAATTGTCACAGCTATGGGCATGTGCAGGGGGTCTGGGATCTCCCAGGGGATGGCAGGAAACAGGGAGGACTGGGGCCCACTCAGGAGACAGGGCATTGACTGAGAAGAGACTTCCAAGGAGGCGGCTTTAGGTCTTGGAATCAGGGTATCTGTAGATAAAGGGGTCTGGGAGCAGAAGTCCTGATGAAATCTCCTCGATGGGTCTCTGGCCTCAGAGAATGAAAGCTGCGGGCATGGGCAGCCTCTTCTCCTCCACTGTCCCCACCCAGTACAGCAGCCAGGGCAGGTTTTGTCATGAAAGAGGTGGGCACAGGGAAGCCTTCAAGCTGTCCCTGCAGAGTCTGGGATGTGGGGAGGAGGGAGAGGAACAGGCCAGCAGACCTGGACAAGGAAACGCCATCAAGCCTGATGCATCAAGCCTGTGCTGATGGCAATGCCATCAGCACAGACTCCTCTGCACAACCAAGGTCCAGAGAGGCTGGTGCTCAGAGGGGACTGAAATTCAGGCTTCTGATCCTCCCCATGACTCTTCCTTCCATTACTCCGTTCCAGGGGCTTCTCACAGGCCATAGACCATGGCTTTTGCATGGCAGGCACCTTCTGGTGTGGGAGAAGGTGAGGTGCCTGCCTGAAGGATATCCTTCTCTGATATGCGTCTCCGCATCCTCCCACCTGCACCTTCCAAGCCTCTGAAAGTGTGGGGCAGATGCCGAAACGGCCATGTGACGTCAAAAAGACTAATAAAGTTTTTCACTAATTTGTACGTGACTTTGGACAAATAGTCCGGTTTCTTTATCTAGGAAATGAGACATTTCCCCCTCTCCCAACTACCCTACGCAGGATCTCTAGATGTCGTATAAGAAAATAAAACTAGTTTTTAAACTGTAGTGTGCCATTTGTATGGACAACATTATTGCTCTGATTATTAGAAGGACAGCTGAGATTAACTGTGTAGAAGAGGAAACACTAGTCTAAAAATTCACATTCCCAGATTTTAGTCAAAGTGCTGTCACTTCCTGGCTTTTCTGAGTCTTATTTCCATAATTTTAAAAATGGGCTTGTCAGGAGTGATGTCAGCGAGACAGTGGACTGGAAACTTCAAACCTTTGTTCCCCATGGAAATATTAGGAAAGCAACTAGAGATGATAATAACTTTATAGGAGCTCTGAAACAAATCCAGCATCTACAGCAACTAAGAAAACATCAAATCAAGAAAAAGTTACATTTAAGCCAGCAGGAAATGCTGTGAAATTTATATTCACCCTCGCTCTACCCCTCCTTGGCATCTTGTAGCACAATTCCCAGTTTCCTCCCTCAGGCTGGAAGAAAAAGAGCAGCACTAATCTGTAATATTCTACTCTGTATGTGGCTGCCCAAAGCACTGGTTTCTGTTTTGCCTGGCTGGGAGTTCAGGTGGAGAATGGTACCATGGCCTGGCTCTCAGGCTGCCGGAAGCCTTGTAAAGCAATGGCAGACACCAAGGCACGGGAGAGATAAAGGGGAGGTTGCAGACTATGGACACCTGGGCCAAAGGAACGTAAGCAGAGAAATACAATAGAACATCTCAGGCCTGAGCCTGACAGAAGCTGAGTGAGGGTCATTAAGACATGTAAAAGCAGCTGTTTATATGGGAGCAATTGAGGAAAGAAAGAGAAAAAGCATACACACATACATACAGGCCCAGGCAGGACACATGCCCAGAAATTCCTAAAAAGAACTTAAGGCTTTATCCCAGGCTGATCCAGACTTATGACATGTTTCACTAATTAGCAAAAGTCTGCCACATCAGTCTGTAAAGACTGAGAGAGGCATCTGTTTCTTTAAATGCCCAGTTTTTAACAAAAGACTACAAGGCATACAAAGAAACAGGAAAACATCACCTATTTGCAAAAACAAAATAAGTTTTCAGAAACTCTCTTGGAAGAAACACACACATCAGACTTACTAGATAAACAAATTTTAAATAACACTTAAATATGCTTAAAAGAGTTAAAGGAAAACACAAATGAAGAACTAAAGAAAATTAGAAAAGCAATCTGTAAAAATACATAAAAATGATAAGAAAATAACCAAAATTATTTTTTTAAAAAGCAAACAGAAATTCTAGAGCTGAAAAATATAGTAATCAAATTGGAAAATATACCAGAGCTGTTCAACAGCAGATTCAAAGAGTCAAAAGAAGGAATCGGTGAACTTGAAGACAGGTCATTTAAGTTATGAGTCTGAGGAACAACAGCAGCAATAACTAAAGCGAAAGGAGCTCAGGGACTTAAAAGGCACTGACAAGTGAATCAGTATATGCATTACAGAAGTCTCAGAGAGAGAAGAGATATTGACAGAGAAAGCAGAGATTTTTTTAAAAAGTAATAATGGTTGAAAACTTCCCAAGAAATACTTAGGAAGTAGTTCCCAAATCCATGAAACTCAATGGGTCCAAATAGAATCACCATAAGAGACCCACACGAGTCATATTATAGTTAAATTGCCTAAAACCAAGTAAAATAGACAGTCTTGAAAGGAGCAAGAGGAGAGTGGCCGTGTAAAAGGGGCTCCCTAGAAGATGATCAGTGAATTTCTCAGTGGGAACTTTACAGGCCAGAAGACAGTCAGAGGACATATTTAGAATGCTGAGGAAACAAATAAGGAAACACTCAACTCTCAACTAAGAATTGTATATCTGAAAAAAATAAACTGTCCTTCAAAAATGATGGCACAAGAAAGACATTCCCAGAAACACAAATTCTGGAAACTGTATTACCACAAGACCTACCCTACAGAGAATGTTAAAGGGAGTCCTTCAAATTGAAATAAAAGGAACCTAAAGAGTAACTGGAAGCCCTGGCATATAAAAATAATAGTTTCTGATCAATCGAATACATGAGAAAATATACACACATGCACATATACCACATTTTGGTTTGTAATTCCATATTTATGTTGTGATAAACCAATCGCAAAAGGTCAAATAACATATAAGTTTACCTATTTGAGGTGCCTAGAGTGGTCGTGTTTATGAGACCAAAAATAAGATGGTAGTTGCCAGGGTCTGGATTAGGGGAATAAACAGTGTTTAATGAGGGCAAGGTTTGAGTTAATGGAAAAGTTTTGGGGATGGCAGATGGTGATATTTGGACAACAGTGTGGATGTACTCAATGCTACTGAACATTGCACTTAAAAATGGTTAAAATAATAAATCTTATATTATGCATGTGTTACATACACACACAATACACAAAATACATACATGCGATGTATACAATAAAATAATAATTTTATAATAATTTTCCAATTCATGCAATACGTATTTTTTGAGATAGGGCCTTGCTACATTGGTCAAGCTGATCTCAAACTCCTGGGCTCAAGTCGTCTCCCACCTCAGCATCCTGAGTAGCTGCAATTACAGGCATACATACAATGTTTTAGTGGGCATACTTCAGAGAAAATGTTCCTATGGTATACTGCCAGCGAGGAAGAAAATAAATAAGTAAATAATGAAAATGTTGGGCCAATTTCAGATAGTAATATGTGCAGTGAAAATAACTAAATAGGAGCCAGGCACCATGGTATGTGTCCATAGGTTCACCTACTTGGGGTGCTGAAGCAGGAGGATCCCTTGAGCACAGGAGTTCGAGCTATAGTGAGCTATTCACGCCTGTGAATAGCCAATGCACTCTAGCCTATGCAACATAGCAAGACCCTATCTCAAAAGAAAAGAAGAAAAGAGAAAGATAATATAAATCTAAATAGTGTATAAAGAGAGACGACGGTGGGAAGAAACGTCAGGTTCTGACTCGTGTTGCTGGAGACCTTTCTGAGTGGGTGATTTTCCAGCCTGAGTGATAGGAAGCAGTAGCTATGTGTGCAGCCCTGAGGGGAGGACTCCAGGCAGAGAAACATCCCTGAGATGTTGAAAGAGGCCGCGGATGTGTGTGCTGGGACACAGCGAGGTGTGGAGGTGAGCCGGATGACTCGGGAGACCGGCTGTCTCTGGGCCCTGTAGAATTATGTTCAGTGTGCACTGCAGTCATGCAATCTGATGCACACTTCAGAAAGTTGCTCTGCCTTCTGAGAGAATAATACATTTTTATTTCAGAGGGAAGAAAGGAAGCTAGACAAGAGGTTGTTGCCTTATCCAGACAAGAGGTGATGGTGTGCTGAATGGCACTGGTCACAAAGGAGACGGACAGGGAAGATGGTTGGATTAGGAAAATACTTAGAAGGTAGAATTCAGGAGAATCTCCTATGGGCCAGACCAGTGTTTCCAGGGAAAGAGAAGAAGCACGGATGACTCCTAGGGTGTTAGTGTCAAGAATGAACATGTAATGATGCTGTGTACAAAAATAAGAAAGACGAGCGAAACAGTTTTGGATGTGTAAATTCAACACTTTTTTTTTTTTTGGATCTTCTCAATTAGAGATGCTTGCAGAGGTAGTAGAGGCAGATAGATAAATGAACCTAGAATCTAGGAGTGAAGTCAGGGCTGAAACTACAGTTGTGGCCATTATTGTGCAAAAGGAACACTTCCCAGAGAGAAGGGGCAGAGAAGGGAAGTTTGTAAGAGACTAAAAGAACTACAGGTGGAGAGTGTGGGATTCTGGAATCCTGGACAGGAAGCCATTTCAAGCAGGAAAGAGATGAACAGTGCTGAGGTGTGAAATAATGCTAACTCCTGCGAGGTAGTATTCAGATGTCAACCACAAGGGGCTCCTTGAAATGGAAACGGAGCGGGTAGCACAGGCAGGAAGGAGTTCCAGAAAGTGAGAAGCTACTCAGAACTCCAGGAGAAGATGCTCAGCTGTGAGTTCAGGTATCATCAGGGTCAGAAGTCCAGGACAGTGTCTATAATCCAGTGGCTGAACCATGAACCTGCCCTTCTCTTCTTACAAAATGCTGGGACTCTTCCCGCTTCTGCCCGGGATTCAGAGACCTGGGGAGACAACTCTAGGGAGAGAGTTGCCTCTCTCCCCAGGGCTTTGAGGATGGGATGTCTTAGCTGAGCCAGGGAGGCCTGCTGAATGAGCCTCCCTGGACCGCTAAGGTCTGGAAGTCCCTGGGAGACAGCTTCTTCTTCCTCCAGGATGGCCATTTCTCCATAACAGCCCAGAAGAGGAAAACTCTGGGCCTGTGCGTGAAGCCCCTCCAGGCCAGTGTGCATTGCTGTGAGCGGCAAGACTAGCCAGTGGGGCTCAGGTTTCTTGGTTACTTTGGCTTCCAAGGCAAGCTCATACTGCCTTTCTCCTCAATTCCGGGTAAAGCAATTATTGTCTGATGGTGGGGAGGAGCTGTCTCTTTTCAAATAAGTTAAAGTGGGGCAGGGAGAACAGAAAAGATAATTTTGCCCCTGGTAGGATCTAGAACATGAATTGATCAATACAATGAGAAAAGAGAGAACAAAGATGGAAGACGATTGAGTGATGTTTGGACATGTCAGCTCTCTCTAAGCTCCCAGCAGGGGCCATGTGTCCTGGCAGGTGCAGCCTTGAAGCCATCTTGTAAATGATGTTGAGGGCACAAGGGTCCCTGCTCCAGTCATCAGAGAAGGCCATGGGCTGGGAGAGACCCTTCACCTCCACTACACTGACGATCTTTACACTCCTGCGGAGTCACCCACTGTCTTAGCCTGCTGTGGATGCTGTAACAAAATACCATAAGCTGAGTGGTTTATAAACAACAGAAATGTATTGCTCATAGTTACAGAGGCTGTAAATCTACGACCAAGTCACCAGCAAATTTTGTGTCTGGGGAGGACTTACTTCCTAGTTCACAGATGGTGCCTTCTTACTCTGTCCTCACATACTAGAAAGGATGAAGGGTCTCTCTTGAGTCTCTTTGAAGAGGACACTCATCCCATCCATGAAATTTCCACCTCCGTGACCTAATCAATTCCAAAAAGCCGTAACTCTTAAACTTGTCACTTTGGGGGGGATTAGGTTTCAACATGAATTTGGGGGGAACATGACCGTGGTGCCCATCTTTTATAGCTACAGAAAACCTAGACTGAACTCCCCTACCACCTTGACCTCCACTGTTTCAATCTCTGTACTCAAGATACGGAGAATCCGTAATTATGAGGCGGGAGTTTTGAGTTTTAAGGGGGAAAGAAAAAGGGGAAGAAAATTCATGCTGTTGATCACTTCAGTATGGCAGGTACTTTAAACAAGTATTCATTTTAATCCCTCAAATTGTATTTTTTTTATAGAGGAGGGTATCAAGGCTTAGAGAATCAAAGTAACTCTCCAAGATAACCCAGTTATTAGGAGAAGGCAGAGCTGGAGTGCACACTCATGTCTTCACAGCTAAGCCAGTGCTCTGGGTGCCATCCCACCGCCCAGGCTGCAGGAGGTTCAAAGCAGCAGAGGGGTGAGGGTTTAAGTGATTTCCTCCCAGGTGTCATCCTTGAGTCAGCCTTCTGGGCCTTGATGCTGTCACTTCAAATGCTGTCATTCCCCCAGGCACTAGGATTCAAAGACTTTTCCCTAGGAGACTTCATGCAGGAAAAATATCCACTTCAGGCCCTGGAGACTGTCTGACAGCTGGGGTGCTTTCAGTCCACTCTGGGAAGGGCATCCCAACTCAGCTGTCAACTCCAGGGCCTGGATCTCAGACCTCAGTGCCTTGCCCACTGTCCATGCTTCCTTTCTATAAAAGGCAAAAACACTGGCCACTTTTGTGCCCAGTTTGATCTGAGGGTCAAAGGAATGTAAGTATTACTGTATCAGATGTTTAGCATGTTTAAGTTGTAATGACCACTTTCTAAGTGTAACTCACAGGGCTCGACACTGGAAACGACACAGAGGTGGCTCAGATATTGATATGGTTTGGCTCTGTGTCCCCACCCAAATCTCACCTTGAATTGCAATAATCCCCACATGTCAAGGGCGGGACCAGGTGGAGACAATTGAATCATGGGGCTGTTTCTCACATGCTGTTCTCATGACAGTGAGTGAGTTCTCACGAGATCTGATGGTGTTAGGTCTGGCATTTCCCCTGCCGGCACTTCTTCCTCCTGCTGCCATGAGAAGGACTTGTTTGCAGAACTGTGAGTCTATTAAACCTCTTTCCTTAATAAATTACTCAGTCTTGGGCAGTTCTTTACAGCAGCGTGAGAACAGACTCATACAGATGTGATCCCTGCTTTCAGGAAGATTTACAGTCTAGAAAAGGTGGCAGATGCTGAGGAGAGTAAAGTGCCCTGGTGACCATTGAACAGAGAATGGAGTAAAAGACTCTTTACTTGAGGAATTTAAATGGAAGCAAAGACCCCCTGGTGACCATCAAATAGGCTATCTGGAGGCAAAACTCCTTATCTGGGAATATAGAAGTAATTAAACTTCTCTAGTATCTAAAGTCGGCATCTGGTTCCAGGCGTCTTTCAACTTTTATAAGTAACTTAAATGTCTATACATCTCTGAACCGCCATGTGGAAACTCACTTTGCAATGCTTGCTGACATTAAGGCACCAAAATATCTAGAAATGTAATCACTTATTATGACCTACGTGGCTAACATGACCCAAATTACCCTCAAGCTCCCCTCTTAAGGTCCATAAATGCTCCTAAGGAAAATTTGCTGTGGCACATGCTCAGTCCTCTCTCAGTGAGGCACCCCACTGCACCCTTTTGCAGCCTGACTTCTTTCTAATAAACTTTCCTTTTTTAAACCTATACTGTTGTCAGTAAATTCTTTTTACCAACCCCCGAGTTGACCGCTTCCCAATACCAGGGTTCTGATACCTTGCCAGGCAGATGCAAGTTAAACAGTCAGCAATAAAACAAGAGTGTCAGACTGAATAGAAGAAAGGCAGCCAGCCCGGTGGCTCACCTCTGTAATCCCAGCACTTTGGGAGGTCGAGGCAGGCAAATCACCTGAGGTCAGGAGTTTGAGACCAGCCTGGCCAACATGACGAAAACCCGTCTCTACTAAAAATACAAAAATTAGCCAGGCATGGTGGTGGCCACCTGTAATTCCAGCTACTCAGGAGGCTGAGGCAGGAGAATTGCTTGAACCCTGGAGGCAGAGGTTGCAGTGAGCTCAGATTGTGCCACTGCACTCCAGCCTGGGTGACAGAGCAAGAGTTTGTCTCAAAAATAAATAAACAAAATGTGTCCAGGACCTGGGACTCAGACAACCAGGGTCACCAAGAACAGAGGGTGACCTCAGGCACAACCGTGGGTGGTCCTGCTGCTTCAACTCCTGCTCAGGGCAGGTAAGCAGTTCAGAGAGTCTTGGCAGGTCAGGAGGCTGGAGGGCAAAATTCCAGATCTGGACTTCATCCACCTCCCCCAGGGCCTCCCTCAGCCCCACAGGCACCCCCAGGTGGACTCTGGGCTCATTTTGCCCATCACGGATGAGGCTAACTCTCCATCAGCTTCCAGATGGAGAGTAGCTTCAGGCCAAAGCAGGAGGCAGGTTGCCACTGCAGAACGCATGTTGGCTTTGTAGCCTCAAGATTGGGGTGGAAATCCAGCCTCCCTGCTGGATTTGGTCTTCACCCAATATCTGGTCACCCAAGTGTGTGTGTTTATTGATGCTCCTGGGTGTCTTTGAGTGTACTCTGGTAGCCCCACGCCCCCATGTGGGACTTGGTTCACAGGTTATGCCTCAGTAGGCTGAGGTGCAGGGCCCTTGTGTGTTTCACCTGCTTCCGTGCAGGCCTATGGGATAACGGGAGCCACCAGGCTGGGAGTTCCTGTGGCCAGCTGCACGTGGCCTTGACCCCATCTCCATGTCTCTCACTGGGTCTGTGCCATGCTGCCACTGTTCTTGTGTGTCCAGGCGTGTAATTTAATCTTGCATGTCACTTGCTTCTGTGTGATGGCCTCCCTGTGGTAGTTTGGATTTCGGGGCAACGAGGGAGCCAGAAATTGAAAAAGTCATCTTTGAGCCTTCTCTGCAGCCAGAGCTGGGCAGGGGTGGAGGATAAATATATCTGACCTTGCACACCCTTTCACCTGAGGACAGTTACAGGCTTCTCAGCTCCAAACCTTTGAAATCTTCTCCTCTGACGTTTCGTTACAGCATGATTAAAGGTGTGTGTGTGTATGTGTGTGTGTTGAAGAGTTTTCTGGCTTAGTAATTACAAGATTTTCTAATAAAGCTCTTCAGAGAATTTCCACGTGGTGCTGTCTTCTTGAGTTGAGTGATATTTCTTCCTGGGGAGCCTCCAGGCACTGGGGAAGCATTTGTGGGATGGGGCTCCATAAGGGTGAGATACAGACTCCTTTCCCACAGTTCCTGAAGGCTCAGCTCCATATCAGGCCACACAGCACATTATTAAAAAGACCGCACTTTTGTCTGCCCTCCAGGCTGATACCTCTGAATGGTTTAGAAACCCACAAGATGCTCATAGGTTTTATACTTTTTAGTGGAGATTAAGGCTAAAGATTTTACCATGAGAAGAGAAGGAGTTAGGAAAAGAAAGATGGTGGCTCAAAAAAAATTTTTTTTCAGTAACCTTCTGAGGTTCAAACCCAAAGCCTGCTTATCACCGCCTCCTCAGGAAGCAATACAAGACATGGTACTCAGAGGTGAATTTTGTCCTCTCTTCCTGGGGCAGAAATGCAGATTGTCCCCATCCCCCTACGCCTACAGCTCCAGGAGCTGTCGTGCCCCTTGATCACCTCCCCCAGTCCAGACGTCCCTCCCCTCCTCTGCGCCGTGCCCCTGCCCCCATCTGTGCTTATTTCCAGGTGCACCTGGCTCTGCCTTAAGAGAATGATAGCAGCACAAGAATGACAGCAATGCTGTGGACACTCACTATGCCACACACTGCAATCCAGGCTTTGCATAGAGCATCTCACTAATCAACGCTCTAAGTGGAAACAATTCACTGTTCGTTATAGAGACTCAGAGAGGTTGAGTGATTTACCCTGTGTCACACAGCTGGTAAATCTAACCAGGGCCTCACTGACTCTTAAACCCAGTATGTCAATCTCTGTGCTGTGCTGTGCTGTACTTTACCTGCCATTCTCTTCCCCTCCCTCCTTCTGAACCAGAAGGCAGAGACCAGATGTCAGCGTCTCTCTGCTGCAACCCAACTGTCTCTGAGACCTGGCACTTGGGGAGCTGACACAGCTGGAGGCTGGCCTGGAAGGTCAAAGTGAAGCTAAGGTGAGGGTCAGTGTTGGTCAAAGCCACCAGGCTTGTCACCTTGTCACGTTTTCATGGATAGACTTGAATAGGTACCCACAGAATAGAACAGAGCTCCCCTGTGCCTGGGTGGAGAAAAAGGGTAAGTATGCTATCTTCCCATCTCCATCAATCTGTAAATGAAGAGGCAAGGCAGGTGCCCCTTCATTGAGGCAAGGTGCCTCGGACCTCATTAGCTTGTGCTTTTCGAGGCTTCTGTGAACAGCAGGTACTCAGAGCTAGCCCAAGGGAGAGAACAAAGCTGCCTCCATTCAGAGCACAGAGAAAGCATCAATTTTTTATCTTGTCCAGATGGATCTGCAGCTTCTTTAAGAAAAAGAAAAAAAGCCCAGTAAAGTCAGTCTGCGTTGGAAGACCAGGAGCAGTATTGATCATCTGCCACAGCTTCTTACTTCTTGATAATAGTTCATCTGTGACCCCACCTTTCAAAGCACTGATGGGACTGTAAAGCCATTAGTTCAAAGGATGAGATTAAGTGGAATTGGAAAAGAGATGCTTCAGGCTTTCTCAAATCCCACCAGGCCCCAGAGCTTTGGAGGTGGTGAGTCGGGTGCAGCGCCCTCTGGCCAAAACAGTAGCCCTGAGGATGCGGGCTCCTGGCAGAGTAATCAGCCCTTTCAAGTGTGGGGCTTCAGCTCTCCAGACAGATGGTGAGCTCTGTCAGCAGAGGAGTGTTTCTAGTGCAACGGAGCGGAAGAGGACCTTTACACGGCTCAAGCCATTTCTTCATTTACAGGTTTGCATGTGGAAATCCCAAAAAGTGAGCTCACCTGTGAAGGTTGCGGCCCCGACTCCCTTGAACCAGCGTTTGTGGTTAATTTTGAACAAAAGTCTGGGGACCCCCGGTTCATGTCTAAGCCTTTTCCACTCTCTAATTTTCATTTTATACCCACATCTCTCTTAATCCCAAGTTGTTAGACCCTTGTTTGGTACTCAAAAAGCCATGCTAATTAAATGGCAGGGAGAAGAAGATTTAAAGTCAGCTGCTGCCATTGGGAAGGTGCCAGGTCTCTTCCATTACAGACAGAATCCTTCTCAGGTTCATTCCCTGGGAATCTCTGTGCGTAGCGCTAACAGCCTGGACCCTGTACGGCAACCTGCATATGTAACTTCCTGCAGCCAGTGGCCCTTGCTGGCCACAAGCCCATCTTCCCCTTCCTAAGGAGCCAGACACTCCTTGTCCTCCCCTCCTGACCCTGTTGTAGCCCCTGCACCTACCTGGGGACCACTGCCCACCTGGATGTCCACTTCTCATGGGTCACAGGGTCAGGTAGGGACTGAGCTCCAGGGAGTGGGAAGGTCCTCTTGGCCCAGGTGTGGGAATTAAGAGAGGATTCTGTACACAAGGGCTGAGGGAGGGGTGATGGCAGCTCTCCCGAAAAATATAAACGACTCCCAGAGGGAGGAAAGACCAAGAAGGGGACTCTCCCTTCCAGCTCTGTGAAAGACAGAGACAGCGCTTTCCGTGAGCCTTTGCGGCTTTCCTTGCTTCGAATGCTCTGATTTTTCTCATTGCCGAGCATATTGAACAGGAAACCACAGACTCAGAGAAGATGAACATTCATTGAAGCAAGGCGGGAGATTGTAAGCCACAGGCATTACATTTTGCTAGCCAAAGTCAGAAGCCACCGGCAGTGGCGGCAGAGGAAAGACGACAGGCGAGTTTTCAGAGGGATCTCGGGAGAGAAGAGTCTGATGACCTAGGATCTAGAAGCATCCACAGAGTTCTGTGGCAGAGTTCTGCTGGCTGCGATGGTCGCCTCCCACCTGCCCAGGCCCGGTAGGGAGACTCAGGGGGCAGTGTGGACTCCGTGTGGACTGCTTAGCGCAGGAGCCAGGCGACCCAGGCTTCTGCTTACCCACCTACTAAATGCTATTGTGGTGTCTTCAAAATTCATTCAAACACCCAAGTAACAAAAACAGTGTATTCTACTGAGAATGTTTTTTAATCCCGTCCTTTTCGGAAAAACACCGATTGTTCTGTGTCCATAGTCACAGGTGACTCTGCCAGTCTGGTTTAGTCTCACTTAAGAGATTGAGGGCAACTGACCCTCTCTCTCGCCCAGCAGCAGCAGAGCCATTTCAGATGCCGGTAGAGGAAGCTGCTCCCTTGAAAGCAAGCCACATGTTCCCTACTTGCTGCCATCCTGGGCTGGGGTGAGCATAGGTTTGGGGGAGAAGTTCAAGGCTGTCGCATGGGGAAAGGCTTCTGGCAGAGGCAAATGAGCCGCAGTGCGTGCTCAGGAGGGAGTTCCCGCACCTGCAGGGTGGCCAGGTTTATCAAATACAAACAGAGGACACCAAATTCAATTTGAATTTTAGATAATGAATTAATTTTTATATACATATGTTTCAATCATTGCATGAGACATACACTCAAAAATCAAATCTGCCATCCTGTTCTTTCTGTGAAAACCCTGCACTCCCAACACTCAGCTACCCTGGTAAGGTTAGCTGGACAGTAAGTGGACTGGTAAGGTTGTAGGGTCACTGTGGGCTTGGGACAGTGGGGTCATGCTGGGGGCCTGGGGGTCTGGTGGATGTGCCCGCGGTTATGAGAGAAAGAGCCACTGGTGGTCCCGAGATCCCCTAGTGTATAGCAGCGTCCTGGAGGGGCCCTGCCTCCTCAGAGTTGGGTCAGGCTTGGCTAAGATGAGGTGAGCTCCCGGGGCTTTGAGATGGGCCATGAGGACACCGGTTGAATGATCCACATGCAGTATCTCATTTTCATGAAATGCTTAATTCAAGTGCCCTTTCTGCTTGGTTGTTTTTTTTTTTTTCCAGTCTCACAGCTGCAAACTAACTTTCCTCATCGTGATACTTAAGTCCCTTTGGGTCTGGGAGATCTGCAACCTGCAATGTGAGCTGCCGGGACCAGAAGCAGCTGATGAGAAAAGCAAGCAGAGCAGGGCTTGGCAATGCACCTGGTAAGGGGAAATGCCGGCTTAGGTACTTTTTTTTTCTTAGCTTTACCTGGCCTGCTTTGGACACTTCCACAAGGGAAAGACATGGCAAGGGACCCTGGACACCAGATGGGTTTGGGTTAGAAGACAAGGAAGCATATTCTGGATCTCAGACGAGCACCAGATCCTCCATAAGGGTATTCAGAGCCACAACCTCCTCCCTGCTCCAGGCCCGAGACCTCCACACTGCAGCCCTGGGGATGAAGGTTGTGGGCCTCAACATGGCCCACCAGACCCCTGTCTCTGCCTCCATTCCTGGCTCCTCTTGGGCTTCGTGTGTGGAAGGAAAGGTGTGCAAAGAGCCTGGGAAGTCATTTTCTGCCAGATCCAAGCCCACTACATTCTTCTTCCTGAGGAAGAGGCTGGCAGAAGGCACACCCAGGCAGCTTCATCACCCCCTGTCTTGTCTGGGACATAAGCCTGGGGTGGGAGCTAGTGGGAGACCCCCTCCTATTGCCCAAACCTCCTGGGCACAGAGGAGCCATTGGCATCTGCCAGGGGTAGGGCTGACTTCTCCAGCAGCCCTGGGTTCTTATGTTTAGGCTCAAGGGCAGCTGGGGAGACTTGAGCAGTTTTTGGCAAGAGCTTCTCTCCCACAGCTGCCTCCTCAGGCATTTGAGATTCTTTTCTTGGGACTAAGCGCTCAGTAAAAGCTAAAGCCTGTGATGAAGGCCTCTTGGACAGAAATGCAGTGAGTGACTTTCTGAAGGTGAAGCTGGGTCTTAGGGGAACCTGGAAGGCAGGTGAACCAGTCCTGAAAAGTATCTTCTTTCCCTTCTTTTTTCCCATCCCTAGATGCCTGCACCTCATCTGACTCCAGCACAACAAGCAGCCTGTAAGGCTTGCCAAAGTTTATCGTGGGCTGAAGAACTCGAGCAGCTCTGACGTATCGTTGGCCCTTCCAGGACCCTCCTAGAGAATCACAGAGCACTGGGTGGGACTCAGCACATCTGGGGCTTAACCAAGCCCAGATGCCTGTCTCAGCTGTCCCGCTGCGCATCAGCAAGGCTGCCCTGGCCCTACATGCCTTCAGCACAGCAGACAGAAAGGTTTGGAGGCTTGGAGACCTTTGCCCTGGTGGCCCATGAGGAGTTGAGGTGGACATTGCCCTGGCTCTATGACATTGTCCTGCAGCCTAGGAAGGGCCTGACAAGTGAAGCTATCCCCGTCCTCAGCTCAAGGCCCTGGTTAGGACCTGGCCTCCTGGCCTGGCTGAGTGGCCAGAGAACACTTTTTTTGGTGACCAATTCTTGGAAAATCGGGTGAGCTCTCAGAAAGATGCTCCATACTTGTACCCAGCCTTTTACATGTACTTCAGAAGAAAGATCCACCGTGTGCACTCATCCCTGTCACCCTGCTGCACAGTGCCCTGGGGTCAGCAATGGGGAGATCATAGCTGTGGGCGGCAGAGGGGGTGCCAGGGAAGGCACTTGGCTGGGCCTTGGGAATGGGGTAGGACACAGAGCAGGACTCCCCTTTGCTCAGGCTTGGAGGGGGCCACGGGTCAGGGTGTGTCTGCAGAATACCCATAGAATCTGTCATCTAAGTTGGACACTTTTGTGAGCAACAAGGATGCTATGAACAACGATCTCAGAATCGTCTAGGAAAGATTGCACTTTATGGTTACCTAAGAATATGAAATGGAGAGTTTGGGGGTCTGGCAGTGAGGATGAGGAAATACAAAATAAAGTTGCGGGGACAACACAGAATAGACCAAAGTACATGGCTGCTCTTCAGCCTGGCAGTGGGTATGCGTTCCCATCAGGTATTGGGAAGATAAGGCTGCGGCCCCGGCTGTGGTCTGGGGAAAGAAGGTATGAGGTTGGAACACACCGGGAAGGCCTGAGTGCCCTTGGATAGTGGAGGACACGGAGGGTCCTGGGCACAGTGGCAAGGGTAGTGCCGGGCTTTAGGATGCTCACTCTGTCATCAGCAAGGTGGGTGGAGGGAGACACTGCATCCAAGATGGAGAAGCCAAGTCTGGCCGCCAGTCCAGGGGTAGGGGGGCCCTAAGCGGAGCGTGAGCCAGGAAGTGGGGCATATTCTGGAGGTTTATTCTTCAGGCTCCTCAGGGCCAGAGCAGGGGGCCCTTCTTGAATGGGGAGCTAAAGCTACACTATGCCCCCTCTAAGACCCAGGCTGTGCTGTGGAAGCAGTTTCTTGGAGAAAAGTGGCCCAGCCAGGTTCTGCTAAGGTGTTACTGAGGTCACATAAAGCAACAGTCCCCAATCCAGCTCACCCATGTCCCGTAACAAAGCCAGCCACTGGCTGTTCCAAAATTCTTCTCAATGGATACCCCACTGGTCTGCTATTGCAAAGTACAGCAGATGCTCACTGAAGCCTGACAACGCTAGTCTCCTGTGCCTCAGTTTCCACAGCTGAAGAGGATGGCTCTTTCCCCTGCCACCCTCAACGTGAACACTTGCCAGATGGCTACAAGCAGGTGACTCCACTTCACACTCCTGAGATCCAGCTATGGAAGTCCAGGGGCAGCCCCTGCAGGGTGGGGTGTGGGTCCTATAGGCATCACAGCAGGAGGCCTGCCGGCACACAGCAGAGTCCATCTGAGGATGCAGGATCCTCACCCAGGAGGGAGTGTAACCAAGGAACAGGAGCAGGGCTGCTGGGACATTCCAATGATGCTCAGTGTTCCCCGATCGGATGTGTTTTTCCAGGTCGTTGGGCTCTCACTCACCCAAGAATGCGGAGGAGACCCCGGCTGCACAGTGATACTGTTGAAGTCAATATCGGACCCAAAGAGCTTTGCAGAAAAGCAATTTATTAGGCAGAGAGAGAGAGAAAGAGAGAGAGTGAGCTCCCATGCTGTCGTGGGAGGGATCCAGAGATGGAGTCTGCACAGGTGAGAGGCCAGGGGACTCTTAATCTGGGAGTAACTCCTGCCCCATTCAGGTTCTTGTCCCATGAGAGGAGTTCCTTCAAACTTCCACAGGAGTGATTGATCTTTGACTTTGATTTTGGATTGGCTGTCCAGCTCACAGTCCTCCCAGAGCTTTTCACAGGCTTTCTAAACAAACGAAGCTCACCTGGGCAGTCTACCTTCCTGTGGGAGGGAAAGTTAGACAAAGAACTCTAGGCTCCTGGACAGGGGGCGGGCGTGGATGGAGGTATGGTGCTGGGACGTTCTTGCCTTTGAAACCATGTCCCTTGTGGACCCAAGAAGAGAAGTTAACATAGTCCCTCAAGAGGACTCTGAGAGGCAGCTTCCATGAGTCGAGGTCTACTTTGCAAGGCAAGTGAGGTCGGAGACTCTCATTACCCAATGAGACAATAAATCTTTGAGGGGATTATTGGGGACAGATAGGAGGTGTCATGTAAGTTGCACAGAGCACATCTAACACCCGTTCCATCTCTGGAAAAGGCAGGGGGGATATTTATTGCCTGGTGTACCCTGACCCATGGCCCCAGATGATACCAAACCCACAGGCATGATTAGAGGGTGAGGTTTGCAGGCAGAATGAACCATTCAGCAGCTGGCTCTTCTTTGCTTCCCCCACGCGTCTCTGTATTTCTATACCCATGGAGCTCAGAATACCTGGCTGTGACACTGGGTGGAGGCTTGGAGATCCAGGGACCATGGATTCATGTGATATGTGATTTTCATGGATTCATATTCATTCAGCTTTAAGGAATCAAAACTCTTTACCCTGGAGAAGTTTTGTTTTGCCTGAGGTTGGGAATGGATCCTGATTGTGACCCTCAAATATCTAAATAGCTTCATATGGAGGAATGACTAGATGTACTGGGGGTCTAGTCTGTCATTAGAGAAGAAAGTTCCTGATCCTGGGACACATTTAAAGAGAGGCTTTCTGTTCACATGGGGGAGACATGCACCATTGCCCTGAGTGGAGATTGAACTTGATCAGGGAAGTAACCCTAGATGATTGGCAGTGGCTGTCTAGGGCATGGTGATGACAAAGCATGGGAAGGCCACTCTGGGCTCAGCAAGTCACTGAAGAATGCC
>CAUYLG010060219.1:0-124357 GCA_963573385.1 Cacajao melanocephalus | reverse complement strand
CCAGTTCAAAAGCTCTGAGCAGGAGACTGTAAATAAAACAAAGTTATTGGTGGAGGGCAAAGCTGGCTGCTTTTCAAAGGAGGTTGTAGCCATCCTGGCCACAAAAATGTCTGGGTGCCTGCTGGATGGGGTGTGTGTGTGTGAGAGAGAGAGAGAGAGAGAGAGAAAGGGGGGGGGGAGGTAGAAGGTGGGGATTATGTGTCTGCCCAGGTGGCCTTGGAGACAGCAGGGTGGTCTGAGGAGAGAGCACTGGACTGGGAGTTAGGAATCTGGCTTCTATTTCTGGCTTCAGCATTGACTAGCAGATTTTATGCAAATGATCAGACACTTGTATGTTTCGGTTTCCTCCTCCGTAAAATGGGTATAGAGGATGATGAGAAGCTTCCATCATAAGTGCGAATGTAACATAGGAGCAAAGAGCACAGGCTCTGGAACCAGACTGCCAGGGTTTAAATCTCAGCTTTACCTCTTATTAAATATGTGACCTTGGGTGAATTATTCTTTCTCTGTGTGTCTCATGTTCTTTGTCTATAAAATGGAAATGATGATAATAATAGACCTATTTTAATGACTTGACATGAGGATTAAATGAGTTAGTGACATTTATAAAGTTTTAAAGAGTGACTATCATATTAAGGACTCAAAAATTACAAGCAACTATTGTATACAAAACACTTAGTACAGTTTGGCTTTTATTATTAAAATTAATAAGGTAACCGGTGGCCAGGCATGGTGGCTCATGCCTGTAATCCCAGCACTTTGGGAAGCCAAGGCAGGTGGATCACTTGAGGCCAGGAGTTCAAGACCAGCTGACCACCAACATGGTAGAACCCCATCTCTACTAAAAATACAAAAAAAATAGCCAGGCGTGGTGGTAGGTGCCTGTGGTCCCAGCTACTCAAGAGGCTGAGGCAGAAGAATCACTTGAACCCAGAAGGCAGAAGTTGTAGTGAGCTGAGATCATGCTGCTGCACTCCAGCCTGGGCAACAGAGTGAGACTCTGTCTCAAAAAAAAAAAAAAAAAAAGTAATAAAGTACTCCAGCTCCGTGGCTTGTTCCCATAGTCCTAGCTACTCAGGAGGCTGAGCCCAGGGATTTAAGGCTAAGCCTAGGAGTTTAGTGAGACTGCAGCTCACTATGATCATGCCCATGAATAGCCACTACACTCCAGCCTGGGCAACATAGCAAGGTCCCATCTCTGAAATAAATAAATACATTCTGTAAAAGTGATAAACATAATAGTAAATAGTACCATGCTTGGATTCAGGAGACCTGAGTTCTCAGCTCTTCTTGTTTGTTCACATTCTGTATCAGTTAGAATTCAATTCAACTGTAAATGATACAGAATTGAAATAACAATTGTTGAAAAAAGTAGAATTTTATTTCTATTTCATATAAAGTCTGGCGATTAACATTCCAGAGCTGGTATGACAATTCTATAATTATCAGAGACCCAGAATTCTTATTGCTCTTCCATTCTCAAGATAGAACTTCCACCTCATAGTCCAGGATGGCTGCTTAAACTTTAGCTATCGAATCTGCAGCCCAGCCTGCAGGAAGGCAGAAAGATACGCCCCATATCAAATCCTGACCTTTAAGTGTACTTCCCAGGAATGACTCACACCACTCTCATTTACTTCCCACTGGCCAAAATTTGGTCATGTATCCATACCTCACTAGGAAATATAACCTTTATTCCAGACAACTAGACAATAATGTCCACAGCTGAAAGGTAGAGGGAAGAGAGTGGCATTTCCAAGAAAGAAGGGGAGGATAGATATTGCAAGACAGCCAGCAGTCTCAGCCATGCTTGGCTAAGTGATTTTGAGCAAGCCACAGATTTAACCAAAATAAGAGAACCAGGCCAGATGACCTCCCTCCAAAGTCCTTTTGGGTTCTAAATTTCTACAATTCAGTGGTTTATTGATTTTATAATTCTTTTAAACCTAGGTGAATCTGATGTCATTCAAACAAAATGAGACCCTGTGCCAAGTATGTGCCATGATCCATTGTTGGAATGTGAACCTTCCAGTGAAGAAAAGTGATTTAGGAACTTTGCCTTCTCGACTGTTGTCAAAATAGGTAAGCAGATCTAGCAGATAAAAGTCCAACAGTAGGGTCGATACCACCTGCATTGACACTTTGATGGTCCTCAGTTTCCAAGCTTGCTCTTGCTCTTTTGTACCTGTTTGGTTTTTCTGCTTAGAATTTAGGGAACTGCGTTTATTGAGGGGAAGACAGCAACCCCAGGGGGCTCTATTGCCCCCCTAACTATACAGTATGAAATGGCAGAACAAATGGTCTGTGTGCCAGACTCAGTGGTCTGTTGTTCCTAATACATTAAATTGTGATATTATTTTTTATTGAAATGTAGTTCACTTACCATAAAAGT
The DNA here is from genome assembly GCA_963573385.1 of Cacajao melanocephalus. Classification (NCBI taxonomy): domain Eukaryota; kingdom Metazoa; phylum Chordata; class Mammalia; order Primates; family Pitheciidae; genus Cacajao; species Cacajao melanocephalus. The sequence continues at coordinate 121,965 of CAUYLG010060219.1, read as the reverse complement.
TACCACTTTAAATGTGTATATTTCAGTGGTTTTAACTGATGGACATTTGGATTGTTTTCTCTTTTTGGTTATTATGATTCTGGAGCCAGATAGGCCCAGGTTGCTAGTTGAGTGAACTTAGATAATGTTATTTAAATTCTCTGAGCCTTGGTTTCCTATTCCTTAATAAGAGGATAATAATACCAACCTCACAAACATAAAATAAAATAATGTACGGTTTTTGCTCTATATTTGGTTTTCAATGAAGGGGAATATTATTCTGGTAAATTGTCAAATTGATGAAGACAGGAACCACATCAAGTTTGTCCATACCTAGTTCGGAACATCTAGTACAGAGCCTACCAGGCAGGCAGTGACCAATAAGTATTTTTTGAAAAAATAACTAGGTCAGGCACGATGACTCATGCCTGTAATCCCAGCACTTTGGGAGGCTGAGGCAGGCAGAGCACCTGAGGTCAGGAGTTCGAGACCAGAGTGGCCAATATGGTGAAACCTGTTTCTACAAAAAATGTAAAAAGTTAGCCGGGCATAGTGGTGGGCACCTGTAATCCCAGCTACTCAGGAGGCTGACGCAGGAGAATCGCTTGAACCCGGGAGGCGGAGGTTGCAGTGAGCTGAGATGGCGCCATTGCACTCCAGCCTGGGCAACAAGAGCAAAACTGTCTCAAAAAAACAAAAAAAAAACTAAACAACCACAAAATCCTTATTTTGAGGCACATTCTTCAAGAATAATAAGCCACAGAACAAGATTTGGGAAGTGCTTTCTTAAATTTGAACTTAGTGTATTCCGTTAGTGCATTTGTTCACCTTCTATTTTTTGTACAGTTTTTTAAATTGTGTTAAAATATGCATAACAAAAACTTGACCACTGCAGCCATTTTTAAGTGTACAGTTCTGTGGCATTGAGTACATTCACATTGTTATACAACCATCACCACCATCCTTTTTCATCTTCCCAAACTGAAACTTTATATCCATTAAACAGCACAATAACTCCCCCTCCCATCCTCCCTTCCCCTCCACTCATCCCTGGCAACCACTATTCTCGTTTCTGTCTATGAATTTGACCACTCTCATATAACCTCATGTACGTGGAATTGTACGTTATTTGTTTATTTGTGACTGGCTTATTTCACTTAGCATAATGTCTTCAATGTCCATTCAAGTTGAAGTATATGTCAGAATTTCTTTCCTTTTTAAGGAATAGTAGTTCTTGGTATGTATATATCACATTGTGTTTCTCCATTCATCTGCCGATGGACACTTGGGTTGTTTCTGACTTTGGCTCTTGTGAATAACGCTGCTATGAACGTGAGTGTACAAATATCTCTTCAAGACCCTGCTTTCAGTTCTTTTGGATAGTACCCGTAAGTGGAATTGCTGGATCATATGATGATTTTTAAAATTTTTCTGAGGAACTATCTTACTGTCTTCCATAGCAGTTGCCCCATTTTACTTTTCCGTCAGCAGTGCACCAGAGTTCCAATTTCTCCGCTTCCTCACCAGCACTTGTTATTTTGGGGTTAGAGGTTTCTGTTTTTCTTTTTTCCTGATAGCTATCCTAATGGGTGTGAGGTGGTATCTCATTGTGGTTTTAATTTGCATTTCTCTAACGATTAGTGATTGGAGCATCTTTTCATGCGCTTATTGTCCCTTTGTATATCTTCTTTGGTGATATGTCTATTCAAATCTTTTGCCCATTTTGCAATCAGATTGGGTTTTTTGTTGTTAAGTTGTAGGAGTTATTAATATATGCTGGATATTAATTCATTATCAGATATATAACTTGCAATATTTTCTTCCATTCAGTGTATTGCTTTTTTACTCTGTTGATAGTGTCCTTTGATGCAGAAAGCCTTTTAATTTTGGTGTAGTTCAACTTAATTTTTCTTTTGTTGCGTGTGCCTTTGGTGTCATATCCAAGAAATCACTGCCAAATCCATTGTCATGAAGTCTCTTCTTTTTTTCCTAAGAGTTTTATCATTTTAGCTCTTACATTTAGGTATTTGATCCATTTTGAGAAAATTTTTGAATATGGGGTAAGGTAAGAATCGTTACCTCCTTTTGAGAACTAGGAATAAGTGCCTGAGCCTTTCCTCATATATGATTAGTAATCCCAGCCTGGACACTCACCTGTTTTCTGGATATATGTTCATTATTTTATCATTGTTAATAATACTATTGTATTAGCCTGTTCTCACGCTGCTTATACAGACTTGCCTGCGACTGGGCAATTTACCAAAAAAAGAGGGGTTTTTTGTTGTTATTTTTTTGTTTTTGTTTTTTGAGACAGTCTCACTTGGTCACCCAGGCTGGAGTGCAATGGCACAATCTTAGCTCACTGCAACCTCCACCTCCCAGGTTCAAGCGATTCTCCTGCCTCAGCCTCCCAAGTAGCTGGGACTACAGGAGATGGGGTTTTACCATGTTGGCCAGGCTGGTCTCAATCTCCTGACCTCGTGACCTGCCTGCCTTGGCCCCAAAAAGTGCTGGGATTACAGGCGTGAGCCACCGTGCCCGGCCTAAGAAAGAAGTTTAAGGACTTGCAGTTCCACGTGGCTGGGGAAGCCTCACAATCATGGCGGAAAGCAAGGAGGGGGCAAGTTACATCTTACATGAATGGCAATAGGCAAAGAAAGAGAGCTCGTGTAGGAAAATTCCCCTTTTTAAAACCATCAGATCTTGTGAGACTTAGTCAGTATCACAAGAACAGCATGGGAAAGACCTGCCCCCATGGTTCAATTACCTCCCACAGGGCCCCTTCCACAACACATGGGCATTCAAGATGAGATTTGGGTGGGGACACAGCCAAACCATATCAATTATCTTGCAAATACTTAATAGTTTATATTTTCCCAACTGCTCAATAATCAGGGAGAGCAATTGTCCTTGATTTAAAAGTGAAGATGCTGGCCAGGAATGCTGACTCACCTGTAATCCCAGTGCTTTGGAAGGCCAAGGTGGAGAGCTTGCTCTAGGCCAAGAGTTCGAGACCAGCCTGGGAAAAATAGCAGGACCTCATCTTTTGATTAAAGACATAATTAAAAAGAAAATTAGCCAGGCATGGTGGTGCACAACTGTAGTCCCAGCTACTCTCTCCACCTTGGGCAACAGGCAGAATAGGATAGGATAGGATAGGATAGGATAGGATAGGATAGAATAGAATAGAATAGAATACTGATACACAGCAGGCTTGAGTGATTTACCTGAAATCAAATGGCCAGCAAGCCACCAAAACTTAATGCAGATGCCCTAAGTCCTAATTCTGGGATCATTTGTTAGTTCTCTGAGACATAATGTTTTATCTTGTTGTGGTTTTCCTTCACTGATTTATTCATTAATTCATCAAATATTAGGTTTCTTAATAGTAATAACTATATTGTTAAAAAATACAAAACAAGAATAAATAAATAAATGTAATTCCTTTGCAGTCTCCTCCTCTCCTGGCTATACATAGTCTTATTTTTATTTTTATTTTTTGAGACAAAGTCTCACTCTGTCATCCAGGCTGGAGTGCAGTGGTGTGATCTCAGCTCATTGCAACCTCCGCCTCCTGGGTTCAAGCAATTCACATGCCTCAACCTCCTGGGTAGCTGGGATTACCAACTTCTTTTTATTAGAGATAGGGCTGCCCCATGTTGGCCAGCCTGGCCTCAAACTCCTGACTTCAGGTGATCTGCCCACCTCAGCCTCTCAAAGTGCTATGATTACAGGCGTGAGCCACCACACCTGGCCTGTACATGGATTTATGTTTTAATTGTTAGCAGAAATTTTAGTTGTTTGAATTCTAAAGCTTTTTTTTTTCTTTTTTTGAGATGGAGTCTCACTCTCAGTCGCCTAGACTAGAGTGCAGTGGTACATTCTTGGCTCACTGCAACCTTCGTCTCCTAGGTTCAAGTGGTACTCCAGCCTCAGCCTCCCAGGTAGCTGGAATCACAGGCACTTGCCACTACGCCAGGCTAATTTTTGTATATTTAGTAGAGACGGGGTTTCACCATGTTGGCCAGGCTGGTCTTGAACTCCTGACCTCAAGTGATCCACCCGCTTCAGCCTCCCAAAGTGCTGGGATTATAGACATGAGCCACTGCACTCAGTGAATTCTAAAGCTTTTTTCCCAGTATTTCTCCCATGTCACAAATCAAGGCACACAAAATGAGTGACAGGGACGGACTGACCTTAGCATCTGAGTGGAGATTAGGAGCCCATTACTTTTAATGGCAAAATCTGTACTTATCTTTGCACCAACCTAGTTCTTCATGGGATGGTGGGTTGGATAAAATGATTATATCTGTAAACACTGAGGGCCCAGCAATAATAAATATTTGATAAATGAATAATTATCATAGGTACAGCTGATGACTACTGACTATGTGTTTTACTCACATTATTTTCAATCTTGACAGTACTCCTGGAAGGTTGGTGCTATGATACACACTTCCAGAGAAGAGAGATGGTCTTACCAGAAGTGGTAAGAGCTGAGGCTTGTGCTGAGGCTTGTGCTAAGGCTTGATTTCCAAGCTGTCTCTTCTCCTTCCAAAATAATTTCTACCAAGCTCTCTTCTCCCTCTCTCTCTCTCTCTCTCTCTCTCTCGCTCTCTCTCTCTCAGCTCAGCTAAAAATATCCCGAACAGCATCCTCATTAGCTAATATGCATAAATTATTTTTTGCTTTTTGAAAATAATTGGCTCATTCAAAGGAAAGGCTTCCACCTACATGAAGGAAGGAGCTGAGCTGCTCCACGGAGACTGTTCTGAAGTCAGCGAAGGCAGCTGTCTGTGGAAGCTCCCTGTGCTTATGGGCACATGCTGCTAGCTAGACAGCAGTGTAGCAGAGTGGAAAACCAACTCCTTTCACATACCTGCTGCATTTGAGCTGGGGGACTTTGGGTAAGTCCCTTCCAGTTTCCCAAGCGTCAGCCTCCTCAGCTGTTACATCGTGATCATAGCAGTGCTTGCCTTATAGGGTTGTGGTGAGGATTAAACGAGATCCTCCATGGGTCCCAACATGTAATATATGGCCCCTCAAAAGCTGGGAGCTCCCATGACGTAGCGTATGAGGTAAACTACTGACATTTGCAGGTGAGGCAAGATAGCCCAGTGGTTAAGAGCATAAGGTTTGAAGCTGGAAAGTTCATGGCTCAAACCCCAGCATGTACCATGCTCTGATTCTGTGACAGCCTCCTTCTCTCTCCAAGACTCTGTTAGTAAAAAAGATATAATACATATAAGGAACTCCATAATGAACAGTGGCTGCGTTCACAGCAAGCCTCCCCAACCAGATCATCCCTCTAATAGCCGTTGGAGTAATTGATTTCTGCTTCTAGGGCAAATGCACACACATACCATCGAGTGTTCTTCTTGGGGCAGAGCACATGTGCTCCAGGGCAGCTAAAGCCAAGCTGTCTGCCCTGACTTCTTCTGCTGATTATGTGGCCAGTGACAGCTTAATGGACTCTTTACCCTTGAATGCTAAGGGGAAAATAACTCATGGCATTATAACATATGAATGTGATGTGGGTTTTTTTTCTTGAGCAATGCAGAGAGAAAGCCAGAAACATATGTAGACTTGAACCTCCCTTTTCCTGGCCCTGTCTGTATGGGAGACAGATTTAGCCATTGCAATTACCCATATCATTCATCGTTGTAAAATATAGCCACATCCGTGTGTGTGTGTGTGTGTGTGTGTTTTCCTGAATGATCTGAGGCTAACAAAACAGACTACATATAGTCAGTATTATTATGTGAGGACTGTGAATGCCTCTAAATTATTGATTTTTCCAGGGACAAGCCATTCCTCTTGGAATGAATGGATGTTCGCGTGCGCACGCACACGTGCACACATGCACACATGCACAGACTCTGTTGTCATAAGGAAGCTAGTCAAAGATCTACCTGTGCAACTTTTAGAAAGCTGCTCAGGCGCAGTGGCTCACACCTGTAATCCCAGCACTTTGAGAGGCTGAGGTGGGTGGATCACTTGAGGTCAGAAGTTCAAAACCAGCCTGTCCAACATGAGGAAACCCCGTCTCTACTAAAAATACAAAACAATTAGCCAGATGTGGTGGCATGCACCTGTGGTCCCAGATACTGGGGAGGCTGAGGCACGAGAATCACTTGAGCCCAGGAGGTAAAGGTTGCAGTGAGTCAAGGTTGTACCACTGCACTCCAGCCTGGGCAACAAAGGAAAACTCTGTCTCAAAAAAAAGAAAGAAAAAAAAAAAGAAAAAGAAAGCTGTGCTGTCCTGGCCAGAAGACAGGCAGAGAGTCTCCTCTGTGGAAAGCTAAAAATGTCCTCAGCTGCACAATGTGAGGGAGGAGACAGTGAGTGGCAGCCACAGAGGCCTCAATGAGACTGAGAGGGGAGGGTGAGGCAGGGGATGGGGACAAAGGGAGTGGGTGAGACATTGGTGAGACCATAGACTTGAGAAGTCAGGCTGAACTGCCCTGGGTTCATATCCACCATCCTGGAGCCTCTTCCTCATCTTACAGCCTCAGTTTCCCCAGCTGTGACATGTACCTTGTGTGGTGCTATGAAGACTGATGATAAACCAGGCTCAGGCCAGGCAAGACATGAGGCACAGTGCCAGGCCCAGGGTGGTGCTGGGTACAAAGTGGCTCTTCTCTCTTGGGTGGAGATCCAGGCCAGGCAGGAGGGGTGCAGCATCCCAGGTCCCAGGCAGTGCCAGGAATGTCCACTGTAGCCTCTCAGAGCCTCGTCGAATGGGAAGTGTGCGGAAGCGCGCAGCTCTCCATCTGGTTACTGTTCGCTTGTGTTTCCTACTGGAGAGCATCACTTTTTTCACCTCACCTGGTTTGTTTACCCAAACAAGCTGCTCATTAACAACACGAATTGCATTTTCTGCAATTCTGTTGACAGCACAAATGTCTGCAGTCAGCTTGGGAGTTTGGTGGGAACTGTCGCTGGATCTCGCCCGGCCCAGCCAGCACAGCTTCTGAAGAAAGAAATCAAGGCCACGCTGGGATCTGGGGGAGGAGCATGGGGGCCTGGCTGGGGTCTGCTGGCGAGTCTGGCCCCAGGTCTCCAGCCTCTCAATGGAGACAGGGCCCTGGGCCCTCTCAGGAAAGGTAGGCACTTGGCAGAAAACAAAGTCAGACAGGACATTTTCAAGTGTGGGGCATAGGGGTGGGAATGGAGAGTGGGGATGGACACAGATGTGACAGAAATGAAACCCTAGACAGAGGTGCAGACCTGGGGAGGCCTAGCCTCCTGCAGAGAGACACTGAGGGGCTTCCCTTGTGGCCTGGCAAAGCCTACATTCAGCTGTCTTCAGCATCCCCCAGCAATAAGAAGTAGATGAGAAAAATAATTATCCCAGCCAGGTACAGTGGCTCATGCCTGTAATTCCAACACTTTGGGAGGCCGAGGCAGGCAGATAGCTTGGGCTCAGGAGTTTGAGACCAGCCTAAGCAAAATGGCAAAACCCCATCGCTACAAACAAACAAATACACACACACACACACACACACACACACACACACACACACACAAAATTAGCTGAGTGTAGTGGTGCACACCTGTGGTCCCAGCTACTCAGGAGGCTGAGTTGGAAGGATTGCTTGAGCCCAGGAGGTTAAGGCTACAATGAGCTGAGATCATACTACTGCACTCCAGCCTGGGCGACTAGATAATAAGTTATTCCCCTTATTAATGTTATTATTTCTTTTCTTGGTTTTGCCCCAAAAGGTTGAGCTCAACCTGGTTTGCCAAAGCTCTGTCCTCTCATCTCAGCTGCTCAAAAAGACAAGGCCTGGTGCGATGGCTCATATTTGTAGTTCCAACACTGGGAGACCAAGGCGGGAGGATTGCTTGAGGCCAGGAATTCAAGACAAGTCTGGGCAACATAACAAGACCCTGTCTCTACAAAAAAAAACAAAAACAAACAAACAAACAAAAAAACATTGTTCTAATTAGCTGGGTATGGTGTTACATACCTGTAGTCCTAGCTACTAGGGAGGCTAAGGTGGTCTATGATTGTGCTATTGCACTCCAGACTGGGCAAGAGGAAGAAAGAAAAGAAAAGAGAATAGAAGAGAAGAGAAAAGGAGGGGAATGGGGGAGGAAAGGGAAGGGAACAGAAGGGAGAAAGGAGGAGGGAGGGAGAAGGGAAGGAAGGAAGGAAGGAAGGAAGGAAGGAAGGAAGGAAGGAGTTTTTAATGCATGTGTTCATTTATTTTACATTATTGCCCTCAGAATGCTTTCTCTTCTACCTGTTTTCTCATTCAGTACATTTCTATTGAAGGCTAATTGCATAGCAATGGGAGCTGAGGGATACTAAAGTGAAAAAACATACACCCTCCCCTCATGACATTTATAGTCTAGCAGAGGGGGTGATATTAAATAGCATAACAAATAATCACAGTTGCAAGTCCTGATGAGTCAGAGGAGAGAGAAGTCCAGGATACAAAGGAAACTCATAACAGGGGGCCTGACTTCTGGTAGTGGTTGTCAATGGTGTAGAAGAGAAAGGATATATCTTTCATTCCCATTGCCGAGTTCATGGCCGAGGCACCTATAACAAAAGACAGATAAAGAAAAGCACACAAATAGATTTAATATGTTTTAGGCAACACTGAGGCCTTCATAACAAAACAGAGACCCAAAGAAACAGATAGACATGTATTTGTACACTGAGTTTTGATGAAGAATGGACAGCTAAGAAGAAGCACAGTTGGAGAACAAGCGTATGATCTCATAGTAGTCACTGGAGGAATCTGAGCAAGGCCTGTTTTTTCAGATTCTTCTTGGTATCTCTGTGTCTTTAGAGATAAACACATTCCTTTCTTCCCGCTGCAGGGAAGGCACTCTTGAATGAGGATTTTATGGCTTGCTTCAGGAGAAAAGGGCAAGGGGAAGGGAAGAGCGATCTTCCTGCCTTTGCTGTTCTCTCACATGCCAAGGTTTGGGATTAGTGTGTCCTGAAACCCCATCAGTGTCTTCAAGAAAAGGTGAGGTTTAAGCTGACACGCTAATAAAGAGACGTTATCTAGCCAAAGAGCAGCAAAGGAAAATGGATCCATGTGTTTGGTTTCAGATTTCATAAAGACATCAGGGAAAGTCTGTGTCCCTCTTCTGTCTGGAGGACAGCTTGTATGGAACCTGGAAAATGGATAGTGCCGACCTTGTTGTTTGCTCCAGGAGGTAGGGACCCAGCCCACCACCACGTGCCTGGAGTATGGTAAATCCTCAATATATAGACATACTTGTTCATTGAAAATGAAAAGAGCAGGAGTCGGGGTGGGGATTCCATGCAAAGAACAGCATATGCAAAAATGAAATACATGCCCACCCTTCCCCTCCTCTGTGCCTGAATATTAATAGTCAACCAACAAATAATACTTACCGTGTACCTACAATGGCTAATGGCTGTACAGACTCACACACACACACACACACACACACACACACACTTTTTTTCAGAGTTCAGACTCACAGCTAGGAAGAACTAAATTCAGAATTCTACTCTTCCGTGATGTTAACTCACAATGTGCTCATGTCCCACCACCCCCCATCCCCCGCGTCCTGACATGCCAGGTTCTTAACACAGCTCTTATCTCAAGAATAAGCCAGGCGAGTTGCCTTACACCTGTAATCCCAGCACTTTGGGAGGCCAAGGAGGGCGGATTGCTTGAGGCCAGGAGTTCCAGACCAATCTGAGCAACATGTAATAATGCTGTCTCTACAAAAAATACAAAAAAATTAGCCGGGTGTGATGGCACACCTGTGTAGTCCCAGTAACTCAGGAGGCTGAGGTAGGAGGATCACCTGAGCCCAGTGAGCTGTGATTGTGCCGCTGTACTCCAGCCTAAGGGACAGAGGGACTGTATCAAAAAAAAAAAAAAGAGTAAGTGATCCCATTTGTCAGATTTTTTTTTTTTCTTTTGAGATGGAATCTCACTCTGTCACCCAGGCTGGAGTGCAGTGGCACAATCTCAGGTCACTGCAACCTCTGCCTCCCAGGTTCAAGCGATTCTCATGCCTCAGCCTCCAGAGTAGCTAGGATTACAGGTGCTCACCACCACACCCATATAATTTTTTTGTATTTTTAGTAGAGACAGGAGACAGGGTTTCATCATGTTGGCCAGGCTGGTCTCAAACTCCTGACCTCAGGTGATCCACCCACCTTGGCCTCCCAAAGTTCTGGGATTACAGGTGTGATCCACTGCGCCCCAGGTGATCCACCCACCTTGGCCTCCCAAAGTTCTGGGATTACAGGTGTGATCCACTGCGCCCAGCCTAGTTGTCAGATTTTATTAACTCGTTTAATCTTCACACCCAGCCCATGAGGAAGACACTTGATCATCTCCCTTTTACAGATGAGGAAACTGAGGCACCAAGCTATTAGATGACTAGTGGACAACAGTACCCATCAAACCTCCTTCACTCTTGGCCCTCCTCAATTCTTTCTGGTGGCAGGTCAGCAATTGTTGATACCTTCTGTAACCAGGCACTGTACATACATTGTTTCACTTAATCTTCACATGGACCACCAGGTGGACAGTCGTTCTTATCCCCATTTTACAGAGGAGAAAACTGAAGCTCAGAGAGAGAAATGACTCATCCCAGGCTTCTGGGTTAGAGAAGATTTTGAACCCAGGTCTGCTTGATTCCAAAGCCGATGCGCTTACCCCGGCTGCCAAGTCAGACAAGATTCTAGTGCTGCAAAGAACACAAAATTCGCCGTGTGTAGTGTCTCATGCCTGTAATCCCAGCACTTTCAGAGGTTGAGGCAGGTGGATCACAAGGTCAGGAGTTCGACACCAGCCTGGCCAACATGGTGAGACACTGTCTCTACTAAAAATACAAAAATTAGCCAGTTGTGGTGGCGCATGCCTATAGTCCCAGCTACTCAGGAGGCTGAGGCAGGAGAATCGCTTGAACCCAGGAGGTGGAGGTTGCAGTGAGCTGAGATCACACCACTGCACTCCAGCTTGGGTGACAGAGCAAGACTCCATCTCAAAAACAAAACAAAACAAAACAAAAAACACCACACAGAATTCAGGAAAAAAATTCCCAGCTCCCCCCTTCTTGTCTCCCATTTGCCTATTCTACTGTCTCTTACACTCCTTACCCAGGTATATGTACATGTATATATTACATCTATAGTTGTATTACCACCTTCCATACAGCTGGGAAATGCTACGAAAATTGGACGAAAGAGTATTCAGCCTAGTCTTAAGCCCCTGACTAGAAAATGGAGATAAATGCCAGGCGCGGTGGCTCACACCTCTAATCCCAGCACTTTGGGAGGCCGAGGTCGACGTATCACAAGGTCAGGAGTTCAAGACCAGCCTGGCCAATATGGTGAAATCCCATCTCTACTAAAAATACAGAAATTAGCTGGGCATGATGGCACATGCCTGCAGTCCCAGCTACTCAGGAGGCTGAGGCAGGAGAATCGCTTGAACCTGGGAGGTGGAGGTTGCAGTGAGCCAAGATTGCACCACTGTACTCCAGCCTGAGCAGACAGAGCAAGACTCTGTCTCAAAGAAAAAAGGAAGAAAGAAAGAAGAAAAAAAAGAAAATGAAGATAAAAATCTCCAAATCCTAGGATTAGGCTGGGCCCCATGGCTTATGCCTGTATCCCAGCACTTTGGGAGGCTGAGACACGCAGATCACTTGAGGTCCCGGGTTCAAGACCAGCCCGGCCAACATGATGAAGCCCTGTCTGTACTAAAAATACAAAAAAAAAGTTAGCTGAGGGTGGTGGTGCATAATCCTAGCTATAATCCTAGCTACTCAGGAGGCTGAGTTGGGAGGATCACTTGAACCTGGGAGGTGAAGGTTACAGTGAGCCAAAATTGCACCACTGCACTCCAGCCTGGGTGACAGAGCAAGATTCCACTTAAAAAAAAAAAAATCCAAGGATTATTTTGCAGATTAAATGAGAGATCATTGAGATCATGTCTATGTAATACTGAGCACATGGAAGCACTTTGAAAATCCTTCTTCTCTCCCTTTTCCCAACTCATTCTTTCCACTCAGACCTTCTTGGTTTGTGTGAGTCTGTGTGGTTTCGGTGGGCACAAATTCCCACCAGCAGTCAATGCAGGATGTCCCTGGAGGGCAGAAACATTGCCCTCTGTAAGGTACTGTGTACACCTATGGCCTCGTACAAATAATCACTAATAGCAGTAATAAACCATCCAGCCTTCATTTGCTGCCAAGCAAGACACATTCTAACATGTCTCCCTAGAAAGGCAAGCCTATGGCTGCACAGACATGGGAAGTCATTTTCCAAATGAGTATTTTCTTCAGAAGAAACTAATTTAGCCTCATTTCCAGCAGGCTGCATTCCTGAAGCCTGTAAGCACAGAGGGGCTGACTGGCTAGGATTTATCCAGAACTCAAATAGGGGATCGGTGTCCGAGAGAAAGGAGACTCTCAACTCCAAGAAGCATGCACTGGCTGGAATGCATCATAACAGGTGGGGAAACTGAGACCCAGAGATGAGGAAAACAAAGCAGCAATATCGTCATCCTAGCTACCTAGCTAGAGATGCCTTACCTAGCTAGAGATGATGGCAGAGATATTTTTGGAAGACAGTTTCCTCAAACAGGAAGCAGTCAGCCACCAGATAGAATGAACTAAATAAGCCCAAACATTCTCAAGTCTGATAATGAACATTTTGCAGCCTTTTCAGAAAGCAATATATGTGTCAAAAGCCTTTCAAAAGTGCACGCTCTTTCACATTGCCATTTCCCACTCCAGAATGTGTCTGACATTAACAATCAACAATGTGAACAAAATAAATGCCCAAAGATGGCCACTGCAGCATTACTTGTATATGACATTTTTTTCTTGAACACCTACTATATGCCAGCAAGTGGTCCAAGCACTGTCCTGAGATAGTTTAGACCTTAGTAGCCCAGGGCTGTTTGATTCCTTTTCTTTCTCAGGGAGGTGATATGACAGGATAAAAGAAGCCTAACCATTGAAAATACCTGGATTTTTATATTCATTTATGCTTTTTTTTTTTTTTTTTTTGGAGATGGAATCTCATTCTGTCACCCAGACTGGAGTACAGTGGTGGGATCTTGGCTTACTGCAACCTCTGCCTCCCGGGTTCAAGCAATTCTCCCGCCTCAGCCTCTGGAGTAGCTGGGATTACAGGCACACCACCACCATGCCTGGCTAATTTTTGTATTATTAGTAGAGATGGGGTTTCACCATGTTGGTTGGTCAGAGTGGTATCAAACTCCTGAGTGCTGGGATTACAGGTGTGAGTCACTGTGCCCAGCAAATTCATTTATTCTTTCTTTTACTCACTCACTTGTTCATTCATTCCACAAATATTTATTAAAAGCCTTTATATTAGGCAGGCATCATGGCCCATGCCTGTAATCCCAGCACTTTGGGAAGCCGAGGCAGAAGGATCCTTGAGGTCAGGAATTTGAGACCAGCCTGGGTGACATAGTAAGATCCTACAAAAATAAAAAATTAGCTGGACATGGTGGTGTGCACCTGTAGTTCCAGCTACTCATGAGGCTGAAGCAGAAGAATAGCTTGATCCCAGGGTTCAAGGTTGTAGTGAGCCGTAATTGTGCCACTGCATTCCAACCTGGTTGACAGAGCAAGAACCTGTCTCTCAAAAAATAACAATAATAAAACAAATGTTCTCAAAAAAATATGAATGTTTTATTATATTATTTGTTCTATGTTCTACATGTAAACATAGAATTACCATATGACCTCACAATTCTACTCCTAGATATATACCTAAAGTAATTCAAAACAGGCATTCGAACAAATATTTATACACTTTTTTTAGTTTAGTGGCAGAGGTTTAATAGGCAGAAGAAAAGAGAAGAAAAAGAAAGGAAAACTCTCTCACTAGAGAGAGAGGGGATTTTCGAGAGGAAAAGGCCCAAATAGTTATACACTATGTTCATATCAGCATTATTTATAATAGCCAAAAAGTGGAAACATCCTATCCATCAACAGATGAATGGGCTGGGCTCAATGGCTCACACCCGTAATCCCAGTACTTTGGGAGGCTGAGGCGGGCAAATTGCTTGAGCTCAGGAGTTTGAGATCAGCCTGGGTAACATGGCACAAACCCCATCTCTACACAAAATACAAAAATTAACCAGGTGTGGCAGTGTGCAACTGTAGTTCCAGCTACTTGGGAGGCTGAGGTGGGAGGATCACTTGAGCCTGGGAGATCGAGACTGCAGTGAGCCAAGATGGCACCACTCCCTCCAGCCTGGGTGGCAGAGTGAGACCCTGCCTCAAAACAAAAACAGCAGAACAGATGAATGGATAAACAAAATGTGGTACAAGTGTATTAAAAATATTATGTAGCCATAGAAAGGAATGAAGCCTGTAATCCCAGCACTTTGGGAGGCGGAGGCAGGTGGATCACCTGAGGTCGGGAGTTCAAGACCAGACTGACCACCATGGAGAAACCCTGTCTCTATTAAAAATACAAAATTAGCCGGGTGTGGTGGCACATGCCTATAATCCCAGCTACTTGGGAGGCTGAAGCAGGAGAATGGCTTGAACCTGGGAGGCAGAGGTTGCGGTGAGCCGAGATTGCACCGTTGCATTCCAGCCTGGGCAACAAGAGCAAAACTCCATCTCAAAAAAAAAAAAAAAAAGGAATGAAGTACTGATCTATGCTCCAATGTGGATGAGCCCCAAAACATGCTATGTGAAAGAAGCCAGACATAAAAGGCCACGTAGTATATGCTTCCATTCATAGGAAATGTCCAGAAAAGGTAAATCCATAGAGGTAGAAAGCGGATTGGTGATTCCCAGGGGCTGAGGGAGGAGGGAATGGGGAGTGACTACTTAATGGGGACAGGGTTTCCTTTTGGGTGATGAAAATGTTTTGGAACCAGATAGAGGTGATAATTGAACAACACTGTGAATGTACTAAATGTCACTGCATCATATACTTTCAGATGGTTAATTTTAAGTTAGGTGAATTTCGTCTCAGTTTGCAAAAAACTTCCATGTGCTAGGAATATGTTCTAGGAGTGAGACAAAATCCCTGCCTCTATGGAGCCTGGGCAGGCAGTCAATAAGTAAGTAAACAAACAATAAAAACAAGATAATTTCAGCTCGTGATGAGGATAACACAGGGTAAGGAACTAGAAAAGGCTGGGCACTCCAGGGAGGGCTCTCTGAAGAGGTGGCATTTAACGAAGATCTAAATGAGGAGAGAAAGGGAATGACGTAGATATCTAGTGGGGAGAACGTTCCAGGCAGGAGGAAGAGCAGGCACAAAGGTGGCACAAGCATGAGCTTGGCAAGTTCCAGCTAAGCAAAGAAGCTGGAGCGGCTGTGGTGGGAGCAGAGGGAATGAGCGAGGCCCTGGAAGGGGAAGGGCTTCTAGCCCTCCTGGGATGCCTTCTCTAAACGGAATCCCCATTTGTAAAAATTGTACCAGAAGGTCAGCTGCAAAGATAAGAAAAGGTCCCAGACTTCACCTCCTGTGAGAACAAGTGCATTGCTACCCAAAATCTGGTTGATTTGAGTCTTCTCTTTCTTGATTCCAAAAGCCCAGACTTCCACAGTCCCAAGCAATTCTGGGGTTCTCAGGGGGTGCTTACATGTGTCCCTGTCACAGATCTGGACCTTGCTGACTGCTCTGGACAGGCTAGGTAGGGTCCCACACCTGCATAGAGAGGCACTTGAGGTGGGCCCCTGGGCCTGCAGCTTGGGCCACCATCTAGGGGTCAGAGGTCTAGGGGTCAGGGGACCTGGAAAGCCGGAAGCCCCCTCGTCACCCCTGTGAAGTGAGAATACTCCTCCTGTGCTATGCTGGGTTGGTGGGGATGGGCCCCACAACAAGGCAGTTTGAGCCTGAACATCACAGAATTCAGTGATGTACTTAGGTTCTTTCTCTTTTTTTATTTTGTTTTTTTTTTTTTGAGACAGTCTCGCTCTGTCACCTAGGCTGCAGTGCAGTGGCGATCTCAGCTCAATGCAACCTCCGCCTCCCAGGTTCCAGCAATTCTCCCGCCTCGGTCTCCCAAGTAGCTGGGACTACAGGCGCGCACCACCACAGCTGGCTGGTGGTTTTGGATTTTTAGTAAAGATGGGTTTTTGCCATGTTAGCCAGGTTGGTCTCAAATTCCTAACCTCAAGTGATCCACCCGCCCCGACCTCCCAAAGTGCTGGGATTACAGGCATGAGCCACCATGCCTGGCCTACTTAGGTTCTTTCAGTGCAAGGACAGAGCCCTTTGCTCCCTGGGGCACGGTGGTAGGTCCCAGGATGAATTTCACTAGTGCCTTATTGTGGATCCAAAACCATGGATCCCCTGAGAGCTCACCCTCATTGTTAAGTCTCCCTCATGAGGCCGGAAACTCGATGGTAAATTCTTTCAGGGCCTCTCTCCTTCAGCCTGCAGTGTCACTCTTGCAGGGTCTCCACCACCCTCACCTATTTTGCCGGGGTGTGTCCAGACCTCAGTGGTGGCCAGGCTTCATTGTGAGACAGATGTTCCCCATTTACTCCCAGGGGGCCAAACTCCCTAACTGCTGACTGAGTGCAGTCAATGCACAGGACCAGCAGAAGACCAGAGGGGTGTTGGTGGGGGAGAGGGGACATAAATCCCAGCTCAATGTGGCTTGGTGCCTTCTCCCTGTGGCCACAGCTCACATTGGTGGCACCTGTTCTCAGCTACAGCTCTCATTAAATTCCAGTATCCTCTTGTTCTCCTTGCCTTTTCACATCTAAGAATAGTAACAGCTCCCTGCTGTTGCTCATTCTGGGGTGCTTCACCATCCCTTAACCCTGCCCACTCTGGAAACTGTCTTTCATGAAACTCTTCAAGTGTCTTCTTTGGAATGTGTACCCTCTCTCTTCCCTGGACCCTGATAGATGCAAAGTCTGGTTCCCAGGAGCCCCTTGGCTCCTGTGCAGTCAGTGACTGTAAGCCAACAACTTACCAACTCAAGCCCCATTTTCAGTCCAGACAAGCAGCCATGCTACTTGGAGAAATGAAGAGCGAGTGCTTTTGGAACCAGGTTAGAGATAAAGAAAGGCTAAGAATAAGCACTTGGAAAGACATCTGAGGCTGAGCTCCTTTCAAAGAAAGCAAGGCTTTGGAATGATGGTGAATGTTGTTATGACTGGGGAAAGCAGGGCTGGAGCACAGCTCACAGACATCTCAGCCTGGCTTCTCAGCCCTCTAGTTCCAACTTGCACAGACGTTCTGCGCAGGAGGAAAGGCTAGAATGACTGCAGCTAAAATCCCAGATCTGACTGGGGAAAAGATGACAGAATAGTAGCAGTTGGAAAGGCCCAAGTTAAATAGTTTGATTTCTCTCAGCTTTTCAAAGAGAAAAAAGAAGCAAAGGTGAGATGTTTATTTTCAAAGCAGGCAACATATTTCTTATGACAATATCTCTATTTGATGGCCCTGTCATGTCTAATAACTTAAGAGATAAAATACGTTTCTTTGATCTTAGCTAGTCAAGAAGAGTGACAGCTGGCACTCTGCACAAAAATTTAGTGCCTTGTCTAATTGTGTTGACTTCTCATTATTGGAAAGTCTCACAACCAGCAAAAGATTTGTTTAACTTTACCAAACTGTTAACCATTTCCTAGCTCCGACCCCCACCGCCCCCAACTCATGTGGAACTAAAAAATGTTCAGGAGTGGAGTCAAAGTTGAGCATGACTTGGCTGCAGGCTGCAACTTACATCAGGGGCTCGAGGGAGCTTTGCCGACCAAGAAGTGAGTCCTTCGCATCACTGCATGCATCTTCTCTTCTAGCATGGGCTGGTAATGCCCATTTGATGAGAGCATTCACTGGGCTGATTTTTAATTGATGTTTCTGGTTTATATTTAGCCAGCAGAGGTCACAGAGCATTTGTTGCATGTCAGGCTTGATATGAAAGTCTGAACAATAGAAATACATAAGTCTTGGTCTTGCTGAGAAGGACTGCCTATATGGTAGGAGAGGCACAAAAACAGTTGCAGTGCTATGCGATTAGAATCCTAACTCAGTTGGCCGGGCACGGTGGCTCATGCCTGTAATCCCAGCACTTTGGGAGGCCGAGGTGGGCAGATCACCTGAGTTTGGGAGTTCAAGATTAGCCTGACCCACATGGAGAAACCCCATCTCTACTAAAAATTCAAAATTAGCCGGGTGTGGTGGCACGTGCCTGTAATTGCAGCTACTGGGTAGGCTGAGGCAGGAGAATCACTTGAACCTGGGAGGCAGAAGTTGCAGTGAGCCGAGATCATGCCATTGCACTCCAGCCTGGGCAATAAGAGTGAAACACCATCTCAAAAGAGAAAAAAAAAGTATCCTAACTCAGTTGGCCGGGCATGGTGGCTCAGGCCTGTAATCCCAGCACTTTGGGAGGCCGAGATGGGTGAATCACCTGAGGTCAGGAGTTTGAGACCATCCTGGCCAACATGATGAAACCCCATCTCTACTAAAAATACAAAAATCAGCTGGCTGTGGTGGCGGGCACCATAATCCTAGCTACTCTGGAGGCTAAGCCAGGAGAATTGCTTGAACTCAGGAGATGGAGTTGCAGTGAGCCAAGATCGTGCCATTGCACTTCAGCTTGGGTGACAGAGCAAGACTGTCTCAAAAATAAATCAGTAAATAAAAATAAAAGACTTCAGTCACTTTCTCCCTGGGTGATCTTGGGGATGTCACTTTCAGTCTCGGTGCCTCAGTTTCCCCAAAGCAAAATCAATCTCCTCACACAGCGAGTGTTTGTAAACTTTAGATTACGTTAGAATCTTCTGGAGGTCTTTGTAAAAACACAGGTTGCTGAGCCACAGAGTCTGGGATTCAGTAGGTCTGAGGTAAGCCTGAGAATTGGCATTTCAAATGAGCTCCCAGAAGCTGTGGATGCTGATGGTAGGATCACACTTTGAGAACCACTCTCATAAACTGTTGGGGAGGACTATGTGTGCTAAGGTGAGTAAAAGGCCCAGGGGCAGCACCTGCCTGGGTTCTGCTCAGTACCTTTCCTGTAGAAACTGATGATCTACAGGATGCAGTGGGAGCCCACAGGGCTCAGGGAGAAGAGGTTTTCTTAGAGGAGGTGATTCGGCAACAGAAGCCTAAAGGAAGAAGTGGATGGCACGGTTAATCTGGGGGCCAGCCAGCCTTCTGCTGAGGAAGACTGTTTAGCATTTGTCTCTTGAGGCGGTGGCTCTCAACATCTTTACTGTGAACCCCCTGGAAGAAACATGTTTTACATCATGACCCTGAACACACGCGTGCCCATGTGTTATAACAGAAACACAAAACAGGACTCTTCCTTATTCGGAGACACACTCTAAGATGTCTGTGTTATTTGGCTTTAAGAATATTGATTGCGCAACTCAGTAAGATTAGCTAACTTAAATTCTGTGATAGATTACACACAGGGTGCATTTCAGTTGGAATTAGGGAGGCGTTTAAATCAGAATTGGGGTAGGGGAGCGAGGAGGCAGGGAAGATTTCTTATAATAACTAACCCTGTGAGATGCTCACTGTGAGTTGGGATCAGTTATAAAGTCAAGCTAAGTTCCAGATGAATAGATTCACACACACACACACGTGCATTTGTGCATTTGACTCATTCCTCACACGAACTCTCTGTGATAGAAATTATCATCATCTCCATCCCCGTTTTACAGATGAAGTTAAGTGACTTGCTCAAGGTCATATAGTCAGGAGGTGGCAGAGCTTTGACTATAACTTGAGAACCCCAGACCAGGCTCTGTGCCCCCAGCCACTATGGTACTCTGATTCTCTGCTGATAGATTGCAACCCACAGACTAGAAATCTTTCCACGGAGAATCTACTCATGGCCCATCTGTTGGGTCAACAAACATTTAGAGCACTCCCAAGTGCCAGAGTCCCCCATCTTGGCCCAGATCTAAATAAATTTGATTAATTTCTGGCCAGGCATGGTGTCTTAAGTCCGTAAGAGTTTGGGAGGCCAAAGCAGGAGGATTGCTTGAGGCCTCAGGAGTTTGAGATCAGCCTGGTTAACATGGGAAACCTCATCTCTACAAAAAAAAAAATAATTAGGAGTGGTGGCACACACCTGTAGTCCCAACTACTCAGGAAGCTGAAGTGGGAGGATCACTTGAGCCCAGGAGGTCAAGGCTGCAGTGAGCTATGATCATGCCCCTGTACTCCAGCCTAGGTGACAGAGTAAGACCCTGTCTCTAAAAATTTTTTTAAATAAATAAATTATTTATTTATTTTAGCAGGCCCCACCTTGGCCTGCCAAAGTGCTGGGATTCCAGGTGTGACCCACCGCACCCAACTCTCCTTGTCTCTCTCTCTCTCTCTCTTTTTTTTTTGTTTTGAGACAGAGTCTCACTTTATTGCCCAGGCTAGAGTGCAGTAGCACCGATCTCAGCTCACTGCAACCTCTACCTCCTGGGTTCAAGCTATTCTCCTGCCTTAGCCTCCTGAGTAGCTAGAACTACAGGTGTGCGCCACCACGCTTAACTAATTTTTGTACTTTGGTAGAGATGGGGTTTCACCATGTTGCTCAGGCTGGTCTCCAACTCCTGACCTCAAGTGATCCACCTGCCTTGGCCTTCCAAAGTGCTGGGGTTACAGGCGTGGGCCACCACACCCAGCCAAACTAATTAATTTCTTACTGGAGTATATGCAAATTAGTTAAATTCATTAATTCACTTGGTCACGCACTCAACATATAGTCACCAGCACCTGCTCTGGGGCTGGCCCTGGGCTGCATCAGCCATACCTGAACTTGACACCCAGGGTTTGGGGGTCCAGGCAGGATCGGTGGCCCTCTTTAAGTTTTGCATGCACCGAACTGGCTGATCCGTCTAGATCCTTTCCTTTTCCCCAAAGAAATGGAACCTCAGGTCCCCCTCTACTTGTTTCTCCCTCCCTGGAGCTTGGACACATAAAATGGTAGTCAAGCAGAGATGATGCATATGGAGGCTCATTTTGTGACTGGTTTGGTTGCAGCTGTCCCACTGTGTGTTCTCTGGCCAGAGGAAGCCACCAAGAAACACTTGTTAGGTGATTTCTGTGGTCCTGTCTTTGGCCCCCATCCTGCTGACTCCTCACCTCTCTAAGGATGCTCTGCTGCAGGCTTTGCTGCCAGGGAGCAGGCACTCTAGTCTGACCATGTGGAGAATCCCCTCTGCAGTGTCTAAGCCAGAGCTTAGCTTGATCCCTTCATGAGACTCCCAAGGTGCACACTCACCAGCCTGAGTCTCTTCCTCGTGGAACTGATTGCCTGGACTTTGACTGTGGCTTGAGTAGATCATGCTGAGTTAGTATTCTGGAGCTGTAAAGCCACTTCTTCATGCTTTCGTCATTCCCCCTGCCACCCTACCACCCTGAGCTCCTTATTCTCTGTGTGCTGATCTGATGCAGAACACTGGATTTCTTTCCCATGATTTCTTTATGAATGGTAAAGACTTGGGCTTTGGGTCAGACAGACCTGGAGTTGAATTCTAACTCTACTGCCTACTGGCTGCGTGACCTTAGTCACATGAGCCTCAGTTTCCTTGACAGAAAATGATGAGAGAGTGTGTGTAAAGATCAACAGATGCTAAGGAGATATGGTGATTAAATGCAATGCTGCATCCTGGATTGAATCATGGAAAAGAAAAAGGATATTGGTGAGAAAACAGATGAAATATGAATGAGGTCTGTAGTTTAGGTACTAGTACCATACCAATATTAATTTCTTAGTTTTGACCAATGTACTTTGCTTATGTCAGTTAACCTTAGCGGGAGCTAGCTGAAGTCTATACAGGGGGTCTCTGTGCTATCTTTCCAATTTTTTTGTAGACCTAAAATTATTCCAAAATGAAAAGTAAAAATGAAATCAGGCCAAGTATGGTGGCTCATGCCTGTAATCCCAGGATTTTAGGAGGCTGAGGTGAGCAAATTGCTTGAGCTCAAGAGTTTGAGGCCAACTTGGGCAACATAACAAGAACCCTTCTCTACAAAAAAAAAAAAAAAAAAACCCAACCAACCAAACAAACAAAAATTAGCTGGACGTGGTGGTGTGCACCTGTAGCCCCAGCTACTCTGGAGGCTGAGGTGGGAGGATTGCTTGAACGCAAGAGGCAGAGATTGCAGTGAGCTGTGATGGTGGTACTGCATTCCAGCCTGGGTGACAGAGTGAGACCCTGTCTCAAAAAGAAAGGAAGAGCCTGGGGAGACAAGAATGCATATAAAGTTCTGAGCTTAGCTCAATATCTGGACCAAGTATATTCTTTAAAAATGTGAGTTATTATCATGATGATGATGATCTCATTTATTCCTCAAAACAATCCTATGAAGTAGGCTCTATGTGGCAGATTTGGAAATGGAGGCACAAAGGGGTGAAATATTACCCAAGGTCACACAGCTTGGAAGTGACAGCTCCCAGATTCAAACCCAGCTACAATCTAGTTCTGCCAGCCATGCTCTTACCCCTCTGTCTCCCATTCTGCAGTGCTATCGTTATAATAAATGGGGATAAGTCATGACGGGGAGAGGGGCATCAGGGTTTGAAACAAATAGAGTTTAGACCCAGAAAGACCCAGGTTCAAGGGCTACCTCTGCTGTGGACCCTGGGTAAGTTCTCTAACCTCTCTGAGCCCCAGATCCGTCATCATTCACATAGCAATCAACTCTTGGCTGGGCGTGGTGGCTCATGCCTATAATCCCAGCATTTTGGGAGGCCAAGGCGGTAGATCACGAGGTCAGGAGATCAAGACCATCCGGGCCAATATGGTGAAACCCCATCTCTACTAAAAATACAAAAAAATTAGCTGGGCATGGCAGTGCTCGCCTGTAGTCCCAGCTACTCAGGAGGCTGAGGCAGGAGAATTGCTTGAACCCAGGAGGCTGAGATTGCAGTGAGCTGAGATTGCGCCACTGCGCTATAGCCTGGGTAACAGTGCAAGACTCTGTCTCAAAAAAAAAAAAAAAAAATCAACTCTTAGGCATAACTGAGATGGTAGAAAAGGGGCCGATACACAGAAGGAGCTCAGTTAATACTAGTTCCTGTTCCAGCAGCGTATTTGATCACCTCATTTGCACAGCTCAGTGAGATGAAGAGGGGTTCTCACCTGGCTAGCAGACCCTGCGACTTACTCATTGCACAGCCTTGGGCAGTTTGCTTCGCATCTCTGAGTGCTAGGTTGCTCAAGTATAAACTGAAGATAAGAGTCCCTGCTTCAGAGGATTGTGGAGGGCGTTAAGGGATCCATCGGAAAAGCCCTCTTTATGCCTGGCACTGTACTGCTAAGTGCTCAGTGACTGGTAGACACCTCTTGACACGTATTTCTGAATCTCCCTCCGCCTAGGCTCACAGCAGTTGTCCTTCTTGGCCCCTATGTGGTTGGGAGGAGTTGTGTGACATGTTCTGGCCCATGAATTGTGAGCAAAAAGTGACGGGTCACTTCCAAGTCAGAGCACATACTTATCACTGGGAAACCATCCGGATTCCTCTTTCCCACTGGACACAGTGATCATAAACAGGATGATGGCTGTTCTCTCAGTCTGGGCCCCTGGGTGACCACAGTGAAAAGCATCTCCTTGTTAACCCACAATGGACCTGGAATGGGAGTGAGAAGTCAACACTTTTGTGTGTTAAGCCACTGAAGTTATAGGTTGCTTATTGTTAGAGCAAAACCCTGCTTATTCTGACCCATATGACAGTTACGTTTAATGAATATTATCATTCTTACTTCCTAGAATTCTAAAAAGGAGGTAAGAAAGTAACACATTTTATCATCCCATCAAGCCTGTGGTTTATCTCCATTTTACAAACGCAGACATGACGTCAAAGACACTTGTCCAAGGTCACACAGCTGGAAAGAAACTGAGCCTGGACTTGAACCTGGCTTCAAATCTTCAAATCTGCCTATTTATAGCAGGGTTTCTTGCCACAGTCTGTACCATTCAAGCTGAAGTTAGGTTGGAAAGTTGGACCCTTGAGAGATTTCTGGGAAGGGAACGGTGGTAGAGAGAGGTGGTGACAAGGTTGAACTTTACTTTGTTCTCTTTCCATCTCTGCCTCTCACATCTTGCATTGCTCTTTCGTAAGTTTAATATCTGAAACCTCACACCGACCATGGACGTGATGTGAATGTTTTCAGAAAACATGTGTTGGGCATATGATTTCAGTTTAAACTTGAGTGCTTTGTAATATCTATATTTTTTCAACCAGACAGACACTTCTCTGCCCTGCAACTCCAGCGGGTGTTGTGTCTTCACTGTGAGTTTATTTTAGACTCTTATCCAAGCCTCTTACTCTTTCCATGACCCCAGATAAGTTAATCACCTCTGCAAACTTTGTCTGTGAAGTGGGCTGATAAAACCTACCTCCTATGTCTAATGTGAAAGATGGGCATTGGTAAAAAGCATTTTGCAATTTCTGTGGAGCACTGTACAAGGGTTGGTGATTATCTAGGATGTTATTTATTCAACAGCAGACATTTATTGAGCACCTACTGTATATTGTACTGGGGGGTGGAAGATAAGAAATTAATGAGATTTTGTGCATGTCCTCAAGGAGGCAGTGTGTTGTCATCGTTCAGAATACAGGTGGTGGAGTCGGAAAACCCTGGGTTCCATTTCTTACTACAGCACCACACATGCCCTGAGTCTTTTCTCCTCAACTGCAAAATGGTGATGATGTTAATATTTACCTCAAAGCACTGTTGTAAAGTTCAAATGAGATGATGCATGGGAAGTGTAGCTTCTGATGGGTGGTGAACATAGAATAGGGCCATTGTAATTAATCTATGTTTGAGGACATCTATGAATGTTTGTGAAGGAAAAAATGGAGAGATGCAGAGGAATGAGCAAAAGTCCTGGCTTCCACTGAAGGATGTGGCCAAGCTGAGCTTGAAATGAGCCAAAGTGAGGCCCCTGGGCCTAGGCCCAAGGAAAGACTCTGCAGCCTTGAGCCTCCCCAACTGTTGAAGTACTAGGTGTCAGGAGCCCTGAAGCTTCCAGGATGTCTTTGGCCCCACCTAATGTGTAAGAAAACACACTTGTAGCCAGCATCCCCCATTGGGCAAGCAAGTGTTAACATCACCAGGAAATGAGAAGCAAACATATGGAATGGCAATGTCGTGCAGAAATGTGGGGTTAACTCCATGGCGTGGGAGCTCCACCTTCCAGCTCCTGTTAGAAGGAGCTCCCTCTTTCTCTCTGCTTGGGTTGAGCATGACTGCAACTTCTGGTTTTAGAAAACAAGCTTCTAGCTCTGGTGCGGTGGCTCACACCTATAATCCCAGCACTTTGGGAGGCCGAGGTGAGTGGATCACCTGAGGTCAAGAGTAAGAGACCAGCCTGACCAACGTGGAGAAACCCTGTCTTTACAAAAAAATACAAAATTAGCTGGGTTTGGTGGTGCATGTCTGTTATCCCAGCTACTCGGGAGGCTGAGGGAGGAGAATTGCATGAACCCTGGAGGCGGAGGTTGAGGTGAGCTGAAATCACACCATTACGCTCCAGCCTGAGCAACAAGAGCAAAACTCCATCTCAGAAAAAATAAGTAAAAGAAAGAAAGAAAACAAGCTTCTATCTAGGATGGATGCCACATGTGAGTGACTAAGGATTTGGGGACAGGCAGATCCAGGTTTGAATCCCGGCACACTACTTTCCTTCTGAAAGATCATGGCAGGATACGCCAGCCCTCTGAGGCTTGGACTCCTTTGTGAAGTGACAAGGATACCAGCTCTTTCACTGGGTTTGGTTGTGCTGTTATTAATAGCTAACATTTATTGAGTACTTTTAATGTGCGTTTCTTTTGTCCACTCAACTAATCCTGACAATAACCCCAACAGTGATTATGGTTATCCTAGGCTGACAGATTGGGAAACTGAGGCTCAAAGAAGTTACATAATTTGCCCATAGCCAGAGAGGGGCTGAGCTGGCATCCGAACTCAGGTCTGTCTGACGCTAATGTTTTCTCCATTGAACACACTTAGCTCATATTTCTTCCACTTTGAATATCTCTAAATCTGGGAAAACATGGGGGGAAGAAACCCAATTTTTTAAACCAATTTGAATAATTAAATTTGGCAGCAAAAAGCTCAGTACCGGAAGTACATTTCACCACCCTATTGCTGAATCTGTTTAATGTGTTTTAAACCAGCTTAGCTCCACGAGTTAGGAGATGGAGCAATGGAGCAAGCATTTAAATTTTAAAACTAGCAGCGAGGAGTCAATCTCCATGGTGTTAGAGGAAGTCTGCACTAAACCTTTGCTTCCCACAAGAGTTGTGGTGAGGTCACCCTTACCTCTGAACTAATCTGGAGCCCTTGGAAGACAAGAACATCCAGAGAGAAGACACGAAGGTAGAGAAGACTTCGCGTCTCAAGCCATTTATTTCCATAACAAGCATGTTTCATCTTCAAAGCCCTTTACAAGCCATAATTAATCTTCACCACACCTTAGTGAGCTGGCTGCGGGTGCATAGCATTACCTGGGTTTTATAGGCCAAGGTGGCCCAGGGGAAGCCTCTGCACAGTGAGCGACTCCTGGATACCAGCTGCAAGAGGAACGATTAGGCCACCCCACCTCGGCCTGGCAGGCCCATTCCCGTATTACCCGATCCACTCGATCTCTAGACGTTTCCTGATGTGTAGGAAGATGGGTAGAAAGGGGAAGAGGCAGAAGAACTAGGAACACATGTGAAATGTAAAGCCTGGTGCTGGTGCGACTTAATGCGTTTGATTTTATCAGAATTATGAATTAAGTTTATTTAAATAACTATTAGTAATAACTCATATTTGTATATGCATATTTAGTATTTTCAAGATCCTTTTACATATGGGATCCTTTGCAACAGTCATGTTGTTCTCTCTCTCTCTCTCTCTCTCTGTAAATATATATATATATATATATATATATATATATATGTATATTTTATTTATTTATTTATTGAGACACAGTTTCACTCTGTCACCCAGGCTGGAGTGCAGTGGTGCAATCTAGGCTTACTACAACCTCTATCTCCTGGGTTCAAGCGATTCTCTCACCTCAGCCTCCTGAGTAGCTGAGATTACAGGCACACACCACCATGCCAGGCTAATTTTTGTATTTTTAGTAGAGACAGGGTTTCACCTCGTTGGCTAGGCTGGTCTTCAACTGCTGACCTCAAGTGATCCGCCTGCCTTGGCTTCCCAAAATGGTGGGTTTATAGGTGTGAGACACCACTCCCGGCATCCGTGTATATTTGAGTTCCTACTTTGTGCTAGGGTAGGAGTGAGGGCTGAGGATGGAGAGGGAAGAAGGCAGACAAGGGCCTGCTCTCACTGGGCATGCAATCTAGTGTGGAAGCCTCCACCTATGAGATAGGGTCCTTATTCCCTGTCCACCCCTCTTCCTTTTAACAGATGACAGAACAGAGGTTTGAGATCACACAGTGAGCAGGTGATGAAAGCTGAACTCAATTCCAGGTTCAGTTGATTGTGAAGTTTGTGTTCTAGCCAAGTGCAAAGATGTTCATTGCAATATTATTTAAAATGACCAAGTATGTCCATTGGTAGAGACGTGAATACTTGAAACACGGGAAAGGCATAAGATGAAGTATACCAATCAAAGGGAATGACTTTCATCTACTTACAAGATGCTGCCAGAGGTCAAAAGTGGAATTAAATGAATAACATGATCTCACTTCCATAAATTTTAAAATGCACATTCAAAGTGATGCTATATATTTACATATATATAAGGATATTTGGCCAGGTGCGATGGCTCATGCCTGTAATCCCAACACTTTGGGAGGCTGAGGCAGGTGGATCACTTGAGGTCAGAAGTTCAAGACCAGCCTGGCCAACCTGGTGAAGCCCTAAATACAAAAAATTAGCCAGATGTGGTGGCGTGCACCTGTAATCACAGTTACTCAGGAGGCTGAGGCAGGAGAATTGCTTGAACCTGGGAGGCGGTGTTTGCAGTGAGCCGAGATTGCACCACTGCACTCCAGCCTGGGTGACAGAGCGAGATAACGTCTCGAAACAAAACAAAATTTACATATATAAGGATATAGAAGATGGATTGAAATGCCACACGTTAGGTACATAAAAGTGGATGGCTTGGGGGTAGAGATCAGGTTATGAATTAAGGGCAGGAAGCCATTAATTTGGTGGCGGGTGGGGGGTTCATGCTAAATGAGGACAGTGGGGTGCTACAAACCCAGGACCTGGCTGATGGACTCAGTTCATGTATGCACCTTCCCAGGGCCCCTCTAAAACTAATGACAGCACAAAGCATACACATTCTTTGCTCTTTTACAGGCTACATTCTCCCCCTTCAATCTCAGTGTTGAAATTGCCTGTCGAACTTGAACCAGCCAAAAAATCTAAATGAAAAACAGGAACAAAAAGAGCAAAATTTGAAACCAACTTGAGAAGTGAACAGTGTCTGTTTGGGCTGCACATGGGTGCTGTTGAGTGTGTGTGACAGCCCTTGTGGAGCACAGGCCGGGAGCAGCTGAGCTGTGAGCCCTTCCTCAGCCCGGCCTGCCTCGTGGGCCAGGTCAGCCACGATGCCTCAGAAGCCGCAGGGCGGTGGTGGAAATCGTGGTTGGAGGTTGCTCACAGAACCTTGCTTCCCGACTTCTCAAAGCCACACTCGCCTGTTTCTTTGTTGGTTTCCTGCCACGACATGATCGATTACAGATACATTTTTCTAGAAGTTGAGTTGTGCCAGGCAAACTATGCCAACACAGCCTCATTTCCATGTGTGGTCTGGGTAGATGCGGGGAGGCTGTAGGCAGAGCAATACTGGATTTCAGCTAGGCACTTAGAAGAGATCTTGTGTTTAAGTTCTCCCTAAAACACAAATCTGACCTGGTCACTCCCTTGCTAAAACCGACAGCTCCATCTTGCGCGCCAGATAGACTGGGAACTCCTTAGCTGTGCATGCAAGGCCTTCAGTGTACCTGGTCTCTGCCAAACCTCCCAGTTCCCCACCCTGGTGCTCTCCCATCAGCCTCTCTCCGCCAGCTAGGCAGAACTACTGCAGACCTGCAATACAGTTCCCAATTTTTTTTTTTGAGATGGAGTCTCGCTCTGTTGCCCAGGCTGGAGTGCAGTGGCGTGATCTCAGCTCACTGCAACCTCTGACTCCCTGGTTCAAGCAGTTCTCCTGCCTTGGCCTCCCAAGTAGCTATGATTACAGGCACGCGCCACCACGCCCAGCTAATTTGTGTATTTTTAGTAAAGATGGGGTTTCACCGTATTGGCCAGGATGGTCTCAATCTCCTGACCTCGTGACCTTATCACCGCAGACTCCCAAAGTGCTGGGATTACAGGTGTGAGCCACTGCGCCGGGCCCTACAGTCCCCGTTTTTATTCCTCTGAGTTCTGCATAGGCTGCCACTGCCAGCCAGAATGTCCTTCCTTGCCTTGGCCCCACAGTTAATCTTTACTCAGCTTCCAGACTCAGCTGAACCATCATGTCCCCATGAAACATCCCAGACCTGTCCCCTTCTTCCGCCCCAACCAACCAGGAAGAATTAACACATGGACTGAATAAGTTACGACATGCAAAGTGCTTATGACAGTAACTTGGGGCTAGATATGGCTTGAAAGTCAGAATTTTTCAAATTTTATAAAAGAAAGTTCATATACCATATTTTATGAAAGCTTGAGCAGAATATGGAGCAGGTCTCCATCACAAAGCTCATTAATGCTTCTGCAGGAAATGCATCAATAGTCACATACTAGGTGAAAACTATAAATCATTTCGGTCAAGTCAGATAGGGGTTTGCCACTGAATTTGTGAAAGAAAATATTGGTGTTGTTTTTCAGGCCATTTAGAGTTTTGCGATTATAGGCCTGTATCATTATTATTAAGTCCGTCCTTTATTCTACTAATGTAATAATAACAATTCTTAGGATGAAGGCAAGCACTTACTATTCACTGAGCATTATTCAAGGCAATTGACGTGAATAATCTCATTCTTTTTTTTTTTTTTTTGAGACAGAGTCTCGTTCTGTCACCCAGGCTGGAGTGCAGTGGAACGGACGATCATGGCTCACTGTAGCGTCAACCTCCTGAGCTCAAGCAATGCTCCTGCCTCAGCCCCCTGGAGTAGCTGGGACTACAGGTGCACCCCACCACATCTGACTAACTTTTGTATTTTCTGTAGAGACAGGGTTTCACCATGTTGCCCAGGCTGGTCTCTAACTCCTGGGCCCCAGAGGTAAGCCCATCTTGGCCTCCCAAAGTGCTGGGATTACAGGCGCGAGCCACCGCACCCGGCCTCTGATCTCACGCTTATGCTATCGTGAGGTACAAAGCAATAATTTGCCCAAGTAAGTGGGAGACCTGGGACTTGAACTCACAGCTTTTCTGATGCCAAAGTCCACATCTGTAGCTGTGACCCTGTACTGCAGTCCCTCACTCGCTTTGTACATCTTGGCACTTATTTCCTTTGGCTATGATTCATTCTTTAGGAGTTTGTCCCCAGCTTGGTGGTGAGCTTCTCAGCTGTGGGGACCCAAGCTGATCCATCTCTACCTGTGAATGAATAAATGAAGTTCACTTGCACAGGATGGTGAATTGTTGTGTGCTTAATAGGACTGTCATGGCTGTGCATCACGTGTCAATGAGTAGACTGATACAACACATGTTCATGCACCAACATTAATTGCACAACTGCCTGCTAAGCACCCTAGAGGCAGGCAGAGAAATGAAGCCAGATTCCCTGTCCTCAAGGGGTCCATGGTCTAGGAGGAGAGATAGAGACATATCCAGGCCACAGTAACACAAGGCCAAGGTAAACAAAAGAACTGGCTACAGGCCGGGCGCGGTGGCTCATGACCATTATCCCAGCACTTTGGAAGGCCAAGGCAGGCGGATCACGAGGTCAGAAGTTCGAGACCAGCCTGGCCAATATGGTGAAACCCCATCTTTAATAAAAATATAAAAACTAGCCAGGGATGGTGGCGCATGCTTGTAGTCCCAACTACTTGGGAGGCTAAGGCAGAAGAATCGCTTGAACCCAGAAGACGGAGGTTGCAGTGAGCCAAGATCGCGCACCTGCACTCCAGCTTGGGCAACAGAGGGAGACTCTGTCTCAAAAAAAAAAAAAAAGAACTGGCTACATAATGCCTGGAAACTGAAGGGAGGTGAGCCAATCCTCCAGGGGATCACAGAGGGTTTTCTAGATACAGCCATTCTTTCTTGCTATAGAATACCATCCCAAGATGTAGTGGCTTAAAATAACAAGTTCTTTAACTCCTGAATCTCCAGGTTAGCTAGGCAGTTCTGCTGACCCACGCCAGGCTTGGCTGATCTTTGCTGGGCACACTCAGGCACCCGTGGTCAGTTCGTGGATGGGCTGGTGCTGGCTGGTCTAGGATGGCCTCGGCTGGACAACTCAGCAGTCCTCCATGGGTGTCTCCTCCAGCGGGCTAGTCCCAGCTGTGCACATGGCAGAAGCAGGGGAAGAGGAGGAAATAGAGACTGAAGAATATGCAGGGTTCCATGAGGCCCAAATTCCTACCTTGGGCCAGTTGGGAGGACTAACTGAGCTGATGTAGGAAGGGTGTCAGGCAGGCACAGACAGAATCGACTCTAAGGGGGCATAAGGACCACTATGAGCCCCTGGCAATGAGGTTAGCTTTTTTCTTTTTTGGAGAAATATAGCAAGTGTATGAATTAGAAGGTTCAAAATTATAAGTATATCAATTTTCCCTAAATTAATCATCTACTGACTCAATGTAATCATGATAAAAAAAATAGTTTAAGTTGTTGAACTTGGCAAAGTGATTCTCAAATTTATATGGAACTGGAAAGGTTCAAGAAAGTTGAGACCCCCATTTTAAAAAAAATTGTGATAAGTCCAGGCGCGGTGACTTATGCCTGTAATCCCAGCACTTTGGGAGGTTGAGGTGGGCAGATCACTTGAGGTCAGGAGTTTGAGGCCAGCCTAGCCAATATAGTGAAAACGCTGTCTCTACCAAAAATACAAAAATTAGCTGAGTGTGGTGACGAATGCCTGTAATCCCAGCTACTCAGGAGGCTGAGGTAGGAGAATCGCTTGAACCTGGGATGTGGAGGTTGCAGTGGCCAAGATCACACCCCTGCACTCCAGCCTGCGTGACAGAGCAAGACTCCATCCAAAAAAAAAAAAACTGTGATAAAATAGACATAACATAAATTTTGCTAGTTTAACCATTTTTAAGCGTACAGTTCAATGGTATTAAGTACATTCACATTGTTGTGTACCCAGAAATCTCTAGAATTCTTTTCATCTTGTAAAACTAAAACTCTGTCCCCATAAAACAATAACTCCCCATTCCCCTCCTTCCAGCTCCTGGCAACCACCATTCTGCTTTCTATGAATTTGATTACTCCAGGTATCTCACATATTTGAATACAGTATTTGTCTTTTTGTGCCTGGCTTATTTCATTTAGGATAATGCCCTCAAGGTTCATGGATGTTGAGGCTTGTGTTAGAATTTCGTTCCTTTTTAGGGCTGAATAACATTCCATTGTGTGTATAGACCACATTTGGTTTATCTATTAGTCACTCTATGGACACTTGACTTATTTCTACCTTTCAGCTATTGTGAATAATGCCGTTATAAACATGGGTGTACAAGTAGCTCTTCCTTTCTTTTCTTTTTCTTTTTTTTTTTTTTTTTGAGATGGAGTCTTGCTCAGTCGCCCAGGCTGGCGTGCAGTGGCATGATCTCAGCTCACTGCAACCTCCGCCTCCCAAGTTCAAGCCATTTTTCTGCCTCAGCCTCTCGAGTAGCTGGGATTACAGATGTGTGCCACCATGCCCAGCTAATTTTTGTATTTTCCGTAGAGATGGGGTTTCACCATTTTAGCCAGGCTGGTCTCAAACTCCTGACCTCAGGTAATCCACCAGCCTTGGCCTCCCAAAGTGCTGGGATTACAGACGTGAGCCACTGCACCCAGCCCTTTCTCTCTTTCTCTCTCTCTCTCTCTTTCTTTCTCTCTTTCTCTCTCTCTCTCTCTTTCTTTCTCTCTTCCCTTCTTTCTTCCTTTCTCTCTCTCTCTCTCTCTCTCTCTCTCTCTCCCTCCCTCCCTTCCTCCCTTCTTCCCCTCCTTCTCTCTCTCTCTGTCTCTTTTTGAGACAGTCTCACTCTGTTACCCAGGCTGGAGTGCAGTGGTGTGATCTTGGCTCATTGTAACCTCCGCCTCCCGGGTTCAAGCAATTCTCATACCTCAGCATCCTGAGTAGCTGGGACTACAGATGTACGCCACTATGCCGGACTAATTTTGGTATTTTAGTAGAAATGGGGTTTCACCGTATTGGCCAGCCTGGTCTTGAACTCCTGGCCTCAATTGATCCACCTGCCTTGACCTCCCAAAGTGTTGGAATTACAGGCGTGAGCCACCATATTCAGCCCAAATATCTTTTCAAGACCCTGCTTTTTCTTTTGGATATACAGTGTACCCAAAAGTGGAATTGCTGGAGCATATGGTAAGTCTATAATTAAGTTTTTGAGAAACTGCCATACTATTTTCCATAGCAGCTGCACTATTTTACATTCTTATGAGCAGGGTGCAAGGGTTCCAGTTTCTCCACAGCCTCACCAGCACTTGTTATTTTCTGTCTTTCTGAAGGTACCGATCCTCTTGGGTATGAAGTGGTATTTCACTGTGGTTTTGAGTTGTATTTCCCTAAAAATTAGTGACATTAAGCATCTTCCCATGTGCTTGTTGGCCATTTGTCTATCCTCTATGGAGGATAGTCTGTTTAAGTCCTTTGCTCATTTTTCAATCTGTTTTTTTTTTCTTTTCTAACTAAACTTTTCATTGAAGTGTTACATACCTACAGAAAAATGCACAAATCACCAATCATAAGCCTGGTGAATTTTCTCCATGTGACCATTCTCAGGTAACCATCACCCATATCAAGATTACCAGCATACAGCTGGGCGCAGTGGCTCACACCTGTAATCCCAGCACTTTGAGAGGCTGAGGCTGGCAGATTACCTGAGGTCATGAGTTCGAGACCAGCATGGCTAACATGGTGAAACCCCATCTCTACTAAAAATACAAAAATAACCAGGTGTGGTGGTGCACACCTGTAATCCCAGATACTCAGGAGGCTAAGGGAGGAGGTTGGGAGGCAGAGGTTTCAGTGAGCCAAGATTGTGCCACTGCACTCTAGCCTGGGTGGCAGAGTGAGATTCCGTCTCAAAAAAAAAAAAAAAAAAAAGATTACCAGCATGCCAAAGCACCCCTTGCTGCTCTTTGCCTCCTCCTCCAAGGCCACCATTTTTCTGACCTGTAACACCATGGACTCATTCTGTTTGTTTCTCAACTTTATATAAATGGAATCAAATAACATCTGGCATCTTCCACCAACACTGTAGTTGTAAAATTTAGTTATGTCGTTGCTTGTGGCAATGATTTATTCTCATTGCTATATAACAGTGCATTATATAAATTTATTATAATTTATTTATCCATTCTACTCTTAATGAATATTTGGATCACTTCCATTTGGGCAAATATGAAAAAAGTTGCCACGAACATACTTTTTCTTTCATTGTGGCAAAATATATGTAAGATAAAATTATCATTTCAGCCATTTTAAAGTGTACTGTTCAGTTGCATAAAGCACATTCCCATTGGCTACTCTCACCATTACCCATCTCCAGAAATTGTCATTATTCCAAACTGAAACTCTGTACCCGTTAAATAATATTAATAACTCCGCATTCTCGTCTGCCTCAGCCCCTGGTAACCACTACTCTACCTTCTGTCTCTATGAGTCTTTGAACATTCTTGTCCATACCTTTTGGTGCATATGTGCCCACTTTTCTTCTTTTTTTTTGAGGTGGGGTTTCACTCTTGTCAGCCAGGCTGGAGTGCAATGGTGCGATCTCAGCTCACTGCAGCCTCTGCCTCCCAGGTTCAAGTGATTCTCCTGCCTCAGCCTCCTAAGTAGCTGAGATTACAGGCGCATGCCACCACACCCAGCTAATTTTTGTATTTTTAGTAGAGACAGGGTTTTACCATGTTGGCCAGGCTGGTCTCGAACTCCTGACCTCAGATGATCTGCCAGCCTCGGCCTCCCAAAGTGCTGGGATTACAGGTGTGAGCCACCGCACCCGGCCTGGTGTTTCACTGTTTCATCTCTAGATATGAGTAAATCATCTTCCCCTGTGAATTTGCAGACACCCCCTGAGCCCAGCCCCCCTGTTTCTCATATACAAAGCACTGCGATGCCCATCACCTTTCTTCCTTATGCTGTGCTGCTGGTGAGGGGGAAGGTCGATCTTCCTTTCAGAACTTGGATTTGTAGGCAAAGTGAGCACGTGCAGCCCATTGAGGGCTGGGATCCTCTCAAGGGAGAGCCTAAGGCTGGTTTTCCTCAAAGACACACCCCATTCCCACTCCAACCTGGCTTATCCAAGGGTGTGGTCAGGGCTCCTCCTAGGGTGTGCAGGGCCTGCATAGATGCAATTCTTGAAGCTCCTCAGGGCATTTGGTTAAGGTGATAAACGAATGCTAAAGTCCATGCAGATCAAGCCTAGTTCAGGGTGCCCCACCTAAATGGCACAGGCAGTCTAACCAGTCCCAGCCATGGGAGGGGGCTTAGGATATGTCATGGGGCTCCACTGAGAGCAGGGTCTAAGGATGGTTCTGGCTATGGTCATGCTAGGGTGTGATCAGGGTATCAGGGTGCCCTGAGAGGCCTTCACTGATCAAGCCTTATACCCTGGTTTCCTGTCTTGTCTCCTTCTCCTGCTCTTCTTCCTGTGGGTTCTGTGTTACTTGCAAGTCCCACAGTCTGGATGAATTCTCAGTCTATGGCTTTTCAGCTTCTAGCTGTGCTGTGTAGTCACAGCCTCATTTCCATTCCTCCTCTGGATGAATGGTACCTCCTCTCTTCCCTTCCCCTCTTCTCCCCTCTACTCCTTTCCCTTCTTTCTCCATCTCCATCTCACCTTCTTCTCGTGACTCCTTTCATTCACCATCCCTCTCTTTCACCTTCCTTCTTTCCTCCCTCATTCATCTCTCTTCCTTTCCCTCCGTTCTCCTCCCTATCTGCCCCACCAGATGCACGCACACGCATGCACGTGGACATGCACTCACACCCTTACACACACCCTTGCAGCCCTGAAGCCCCCAGAGCCCTCTCAGCTCAGCCCCTCTCCCAGGCAAGCAGGGGGGGCATGCAGACCATATGTGATGCCAGGAACAAGCAGGAGCCTGGCGGATGTGGTGTGGCAGCCTGGTAACCATTTGTTTCCACCTGGTCCTCACGCTGCTAACATCTTGGAGCATCTCCATGCTTTAACCCTCTTGCTGCCAGCTGCATGGTCCTGAAGGAAGAGATGGGAGGAGAAGAGTAAGGGAGAGGCTCTGGGGTTCCGTTGTTTGTCCCTCCAGTCACTCAGCCATCATTGACTGCACCCTGACCTGTCCTCAGCAGGGCTGGGCCGGGCTCGGGGGACGCACAGGTGAGGCAGGCTTGGTCAGCCTGAGTGGAGAAGCTCCTAGTCCAGCGAGGGAGATACACAGCAACCCAGTTCCAATCCAGCCTGATGGAGCAGTGATGGAGGAAGGAAGTGAAGCTGGAGCATCCAGTAGGGCACCTAGTCCAGCATCGGGGCAGACAAGGCTTGGCCAGGAGGTGTTGCCAGAGCTGAGCTGCGAAGTAAACATGAAGGTCAGGTAGGAGCTGGCTGGGCAAAGCAGGGGCCCAGAACATTCTAGGGAAAGGGAGCAGCAGGTGGAAAGACATAGACACTTAAGAGAGCCTGGTGTAGCCAGGAAACCACGTTCAAGTGGCTGTGGCAGTGTGTGTGTGAATGTGAAAGAGTGTATGTGAGTGTGAGGGCAAGTGTGACTGCGCATGTGTGAGTGTGAGAATGTGAGTGCAGGTGAGTGTGGGTATGACTAAGTGCATGTCAGGGTGTGAGTGAATGTGAGTGCAAGTGTGAATGTGAGTGCGACTGTGAATGTGTGTGTTTGTGTGAGAGAATAGTGCGAGTGAATGTGAGTGCATGTGATTTTGTGACCCTCCAATGTGAGTGGGTGAATGTGAATGTGTGTGACTGAGTGTGTGTGTGAATGCGAGTGTGGTGTGGGTATGGGTGTGGGTGTAAGTGTGTGTTTGGAGTAGGGGTGGAGGATGTGATAGGAAGTGAGACTAGAGAGGAGGCCAAGGGCCAGGGGACACTCAGAATCTTGAATGCCGGGTGAGTAGCCAGGACTTTATCCCCAAAGGCCATTAATCAGAGAGCAATAGAGTCTGATTTGTGTTTAGAAAGAGCCCATGACTTCAGAGTAGAAAGGAATGGGAAGGGGAGGGGTGAGTGGCAGGGGACCTGATAGAAGTCCCAGTCTCTAACATCCCTGCCCTCTCCAGTGGGGATCATGGGAGCCCCTCCCGTCAGCCTCTACCTGCACTCAGGCTTGATGTGCCTGGGACCAGCTGATGACTGGGTACCTACGTTCCCTTTTCCATGAAGACCATCAAGGCAACCCCAGAGGGGCAGCCTCAAGCTGGGCTTTCCTGGCCCCTGACTGCAGCCTCCACCTGCTAGGTTTCTGGGCCGACCCTGACAAGGGTGGGCGGGGCAGGAATTGAGCAGTGGCCCCACCCCTTTGGCAGGTGGGGCCCAGGGATAGTCTTGCAGTCTCCCATCTGGTAACCCCGTGTCTGGGGAAGGCTCTAGCGCCCCAGGTCCCTGCTGTGCTCAGCTTGCGAGCTGCTGGCTGAGACTGAGCTTGGGAGGATTCAGACGAAAAGCAAGACCTGGCTGCTGTGCTACACCGTCAGCTTCTCCTGCATGTGCTTAGGCAAACCACTGCATCTCTGGGCCGCTTTCCTTCCCTGTGAAATGAGATTTGAGTGTTTACCTTGAAGACTCGGGGGGGTTCACGGGAGAAGGCTTTGGTCTGTTGCACAAAGCCAGTCCCCTGTGGGCACTCAGTGGTTGGGTCTGTGACTGTCATCCTCATATTCTCTGATGGCCCTGGCTGGAGTCCTTACAAGTTGTGTGACCTTGGGGAAGTTACCCTCCGTGGGACTCAGTTTCTTCACTTCTAAAATGGCAATAACACCAGCATGCATTGTGGGGAATTGTGAGTTAATTCAGGTAAAGGGCTTACAACAGTGCCTGATACACAGTAAACACACAGTCATAGATTCTTACTTGAGTTTCTCACAATAATTGTCTTTTCTCTGATTTGGAGTTCACCACGGAAGCCAGAACCCCTAAAATAGTGCCCTGAGAACCAGCTTAGGCCCGAGAAGCCCCCAGCCTCTATGTAATACAACAATTTTAATGATACAAAGTGCTAGCAAATGCCGGTGTGGTGGCTCATGTAATCCCAGCACTTTCGGAGGCCGAGGTGGGAGGATCGCTTGAGCTCAGGAGTTCAAGATGAGCCTGAGCAACATGGCAAAACCCCATCTCTGCAAAAAATCATCCAGGCATGGTGGCACACGCCTGTAGTCCCAGCCATGCAGGAGGCTGAGGTGGGAAGATCACTTGAGCCTGGGAGGTCAAGGCTGCAGTGTCTGTGGTGGAGCCACAGCACCCAGCCTGGGCAACACAGGGAGACCCTGTCTTCAGACACTAGCAACTATTGGTTGAACACTTACTATGTGCTGATCCTGAGCGTTACAGATTAGCTGGGGCTCTACTATGGATAAACTGGCCACATCATTTCCTGCTTCCATAGCTGGCCAGCTTCAATGAATGCTGCGCCTCCCTCTCCCAAAAATTGATGACTGCTTGAACCAAGCTTCAGCACACAGCTCTGAGCACTGGGCGTTGGTGCTCAGGATACCTCCTCAGACGTCCCCAGCCCTCTTCCTTCCCACCATCCTGGTCCTGAGGTCCCAGCATGGCTTGACCCAAACCCCCAGTGTGTCTTGGAAAGTCGTGAAAAGTGTCTGAGGACTGAGGTCAGTCGTGCCCACTTAATTCTCCCCTTTCTGTGCCTCAAGGCCGGGGCTTTCTCCAGCTTTCACTTCCCACCCTTTTCTTCAAGCCAGAGCCCTGGACATTGTCTCACTTGGTTTTAACTGGTCCATAGCTTAAGCCAGCCTCACTGCCTTTTCCCTTACCACAAGGCATTAGATGGGGAAGTGTGCCTGGTGGATTTAACAGTCAATTATACCAAGATGATTTGGGAAGGGAGATGTGGATTTTGTTCAGTGAATTGTTCAGCCGAGCTTCACACACCTGGTGACAGCCATAAGCCACTTCTAGGTAGGAGTAGGCCGTTCATTTATTCAGTTGCCAAACTCTGATACCTTCTCTGTGCCAGAGGGGGATGCCGAGGGAAGCACACTGAAATTACTGCTTCTTATTGACAAGCAGACATGTTACTGAATTTTCTTAGGTAGACGATGTAAGCAAACTTCATTTCTCTGCAGGAAGAGCCAAGAGCAAAATTATTTCTCCTCTTCCAACAATTCCATATGATGCCTCCAGGTCTGGCAAAAGCATTCCCTCTGTTTAGAACCACTGAGAGTAGCTTTCCAAGAGAATTCTAATGTCGCATTTCATTTAATCAGCAAACACTCCTATCAGAAACAGATCATTGTGTCTCTCCTACAGGTGAGGAAACTGAGGCCTACGGACCTATGCAGATCACCAGCTAGAGAATGGCAGAGCTAGGATTAGGCCCACCTCTTCCCAGCATTGAAGTTCACACTCCATTCACTGCTCCATGCTGACCTCTAAGAACACCTCTGTTCCCTAATTACTGTGATTCTTTCCCATTTAAGAGTCTAGCCCCTGATGGAAGAAACTTTGTCTTCAAGAAGGAAGAGTTGGCTCTTGGAACAGCCTTGATTCCAGATGGCTGAATAGTCTCAAAAATAATCAGCATCAGTTTTTTCCCCCAAATCTTTTTTTGTTTTCACTAAGGTAATGCATGTCTATTTTTAACAATTCAAACATTATTGAAATGTTTTCAAAATGAGAGTCACAGGTATTCCCCTCCCCCAAAATAGCAGCTGTTGACAATATGGGACATATTCTTCCAGTCTTCTCTCATGCAAATATTAATAACACACATACAAATCATAATAATTGTTAGAACTACAGAAATCAAATATGCTATACACCTTTCTGAAAACTTAACACTGGCCAGGTGCAGTGGCTCATGCCTATAATCCCAGCACTTTGGGAGGCCAAGGCAGTTGGATCACTTGAACCCAAGAGTTCGAGACCAGCCTGGCCAACATGGTGAAACCCTGCCTCTACAAAAAATGAGGAGGGCTTGGTGGTGCATGCCTGTAGTCCTAGCTACTCTGGAGACTCAGGTAGGGGGATTGCCTGAGCCTGGAAAGTCAAGGCTGCCATGAGCTGTGATTGCACCACTACACTCCAGCCTGGGGGACAGAGCAAGACCCTGTCTCAAAAATAAATAAAAATACAAATATAACACTATACTGAGGATATCTTTCACTGTTGATTCATATAATCTGCCTTCTTTTTCTTCTTATTCTTTTGAGACAGGATCTCCCTCTGTCACCCAGGCTGGAGTGCAGTGGTGCAATCTCGGCTCACTGCAACCTCTGCCTCCCAGGCTCAAACCATCCTCCGACCTCAGCCTCCCAAGTAGCTGGTACCACAGGCACATGCCATCGCACCTGGCTAATTTTTGTATTTTTTTGTAGAGATGGAGTTTTGCCTTGTTATCCAGGCTGGTCTTGAACTCCTGAGCTCCAGCGATCCGCCCGCCTCAGCCTCCCAAAGTGCTGAGATTATAAGTGTGAGCCACTGTGCCTGGCCTGCCTTTTTTTAAATAAGTAAATGGTAAACTGAATTTTCCTTGCTACTCTCCTGGGGACAGATATTTGGGCTGCTGTCTTTTTTTTTCACTTGCCAAAAACATTGCCAGAAGAATTTGTGACCCTTATCCCATACCATGTGCTTCTCACGTGAAGTACTTTGCATAATTTCACTAAGGATTTCCATGAATGCCCATTCAATGGCTCTCCTCTATGAAGTTCTGTGATTTCTAAGGGAACCCAAGGGATCACATCTGTGTGTTCAGGGAAATATATCAGGACCTGGTTCAGTGCCTGGCACTAAGTAGATCTCAAGAGATCATTTTGCATGAACAACTAAAAGAAACAGTTACTGAATGGATGTGCGTGTGCGCATGTTCGTGTCTGCAGGGCATGTCCCTGTAAGAAGAAACACTGGTCCAAAAAGTGTGCATATTGGAAGTGTTGTTTCCAGCCTGCAAAGTTGCCTTCTGAAAAGAGCGAAGCAGGCCAGGTGCAGTGGCTCACGCCTATAATCCCAGCACTTTGGGAGGCCGAGGCTGGTGGATCACGAGGTCAGGAGTTCGAGACCAGCCTGACCAACATGGTGAAACCCCATCTCTACTAAAAATACAAAAACTAGCTGGACATGGTGGCATGCACCTGTAATCCCAGCTACTCAGGAGGCTGAGGCAGGAGAATCGCTTGAACCTGGGAGGCAGAGGTTGTGTGAGCCAAGATTGTACCACTACACTCCAGCCTGGGCGTCAGACTGAGACTCCATCCAAAAAAAAAGAACAAATGAGAGGGCAAGGAAGACACTTTTAGGGCACATGAGAGTGCACAGTCATATTCCATTTGGTCTCATCAAGATCCTGGAGGCCCAGTGGGAAACCTTCCTACCCTGCCCTTGAGGAGCTCTCACCTGCTATAGGAGAGAAAAGAAAAAGGAGAGAGGAACCTGCTTTGTCCCAGCAGGAGAGAGAGCTCCTCCCCAATCCTAGCAGGTGCTGCCTGTTCCCGGCTGGGCCCCACCCTACCTCCAGCCCCTTGGCCTCCCAGCTGCCTGGCGACCAGCAGTCAAAGACGAAGCCTTTGAAGTCTGTGTCTGCCCTGCCAGCCTTCGGATGGCCGCCCCATGCCCTATCCTCAAAGGCAGAACAGAAGCAACACTCAGGCCAGCTTTTAAAACTGGTGATTATGCCACAGCTGTACAAGGCTGGAAGCTTGGGCATTGAACAGGGCTTAGGTGCCTGGAGCCAGCAGTCAGGTGAGCAAAGAGATGGCTCCGCAGGCCCCGTCTGCTCCCATAGCGAGTGCTGTCTGACCTAAGGATGGCTCCATGGGCTTCCATGTGCATGTGTGCATTGAGAGCAGGAGTGTCCTGGAGGTACAGGTGTCTCACAGCCTGCTCTGTAGACATTCACCCCCAACCTTTAGGGAAGCCACAAGAAGGGCAAGAAGCTTGAGGCCTATGGCTTGGTCAATGGACAGGAAACAGCTGAATCTCCCCTCATTTAGGCTGCACTTGTCGTAGGTGATAGTCACATCTTACCTTTCACTCATTAATTCAACAACTGTTCACTGAGCATCTGCTATGTGCCAGGGTTCCAGCAATAGCACTGTGAGCAGGCCAGGTGGGGTCTGTGTATAAAGCTCTCATGAACTTCATGTTTTAGAAGAGGTACACTATTGGCACATGAGCAAAATACATAAGTGAAGTCACGTCAGATAGAAAGTGCTTTGACTAGAATA
Source organism: Cacajao melanocephalus (assembly GCA_963573385.1). Classification (NCBI taxonomy): domain Eukaryota; kingdom Metazoa; phylum Chordata; class Mammalia; order Primates; family Pitheciidae; genus Cacajao; species Cacajao melanocephalus. The sequence goes on along the minus strand of CAUYLG010060219.1, from coordinate 79,540 downwards.
AAACAGGCAGTGCAGTAAAGAGAGCAGTGCAGAGTTCCTTTTCATTGGAAGGCCTCCCCAAGGAGATAGCATTTGATCTGGGGCTAGAATGAGGGGAGGAGCCGGCCCAGGGATGAACTGGAACAGAACGTTCCAGGAGGAGGGCATGACAGGTGCAGAGGCCCTGATGCACGAATGAACTTGGTGCCTTTGATGAACTGAACGATGACCAGAACTGGAACACAGCAGGTAGGGGCCAGATCGGGCAGGGCCACGTAGACTGTGGGAAAGAGTTTGGACTTTTTTTTTCTTTTGGAGACGGAGTCTCACTCTATCATCCAGGCTGGAGTGCAGTGGCACAATCTTGGCTCACTGCAACCTCTGCCTCCCAGTTTCAAGCGATTCTCGTGCCTCAGCCTCCCAAATGGCTGGGATTACAGGCGCGCACCACCACACCTGGCTAATTTTTGTATTTTTAGTAGAGATGGGGTTTCACTGTGTTGCCCAGGCTGGTGTCGAACTCCTGACCTCAGGCAAGCCACCTGCCTGGGCCTCCCAAAGTGCTGGGATTACAGGCGTGAACCACTGTGCCTGGCCAAGAATTTGGACTTTGGAGTACAGCAGGAGACCATTGGCTACCCTGTGTGCCAGTTACTGTGGTATATCCAAATTTGCTCACTCGGGCTCAATCAGTCAGCCCATCAGTGAACAATCCTTTTCTGAGCCCAAGTGCAGGGACTGGGGACATAGAGATAAATGAGACACAGTCCCCAGCCCTCAAAAGGCTCAAAGTTAGTGTGGACACACACACTTGAAACCCAAAATGACAAGCAGAGGGACGTTCAAGATGCTGGGAATCAGACCAGGGAGCCTTTGTTTCTAAGTGAGAAGACCAGAGAAGGCCTTCAAAACTATATGATATTTGTGCTGGATCTCGAAACACCAAGTACTGTGCTGGCACATCAAGGTGCTTAGTAAATATTTGTTAAATGAAAGAAGCAAGGGAGGGAGGAAGATAAGGAGGAAGGAAAGATGGGAATTTGCCAGGAGCTGAAGAGTTTTGGTGACATGAGACAGTGTGGAGAAGGAGTAACTGATCCTGTCCGGAGTCACAGGAGGCTTCCCAGAGGTGACATGTGAGCAGAATATGTCCCACCTCCTGCTCTGGGACTCCTACTCTGCGAGGCACATAGTAGTTGCACAGTAAATATTGAGAGGTGTGGTGGTATTCAGTACTATTTGCTCAACATTTTTATCTGTCTGTTTTCCAAGTGCTTGTTAAGCTTGTACCTCTCTGCCACTTGTAAAGTTAGGTGTAGTCACGTGACTTGCCTTGGCCTGTGACATATGAGCAAAAAGTGACATGGGTCACCACTGAACATGTTTTGAGAGCTAGTGAGCAATTTACCATGTTCCCTTTGGAGGCTAATATAGGGAAGAGGATCCCTGCCAATCTTCACTGGGCATACAGGAGGAGCCACCGAATTCTAGAGTGGTTGTTACTGCAGCAGAATCTGTCCTATCTTGACTTACAGAAAGAGTGAGTCAGTGGGGCCCCGGGAGGATTTCTGAGTTATGGCAGGGGCATGAGGCCCCTTTGGAAGTCACAGGTGTGGTGAGGCTGTCAAGGAATGACTCATCCTGAAGCTCATTAAAAATATTTCTTGGGAAAAGAATCTTGGGGCCCCAGTCTTTGTTCAGCCAGTCAAAGGGAACTGGAGTGCCCCTCCAGCATGCTGAGCTCTGCCACAGTCCCTAGCCCTCTTCTTTCCTAGGGGCAGCATGTTGAGCCTCTTGTTACTACATCTGTAGCCCTTGTTCATTCCACTGGGTCATTCATTCCTTCCCAAACATTTCTCATGACCTGCTCTGTGCTGGACCTTGTTCTTGGGACTGGGGAGACCAAGGTGGATGAAACTGGGTACCAGGTCTCAGGAAGCTCAGAGCTTAGAGAACAACATAGATATAGAAACAAATGCACTACAATACGAACAGGTGGACACATGCACACACACACACTCACGTGCACGCACGCACAGACACACAGAGGTGCCCAGGTAGGAGAGCTTGAGTTGGCTTGTCTGGTGTTTGAGCTAGCTGCTAATGAATGGCTGGAGTTTGTCAAATGGGAAAGGCAGGAAGGATGCTCCTAGCTACAGGGTCAATGTGTGCAGCTGTGTAGGGTTATGAAAGAAGTGAGGCGGGGCGCGATGGCTCAGGCCTGTAATCCCAGCACTTTGGGAGGCCGAGGTGGGTGGATCACTTGAGGTCAGGAGTTCAAGACCAGCCTGGCCAACATGGTAAAACCCTGTCTCTACCAAAAATTACAAAAATTAGCCAGGTGTGGTGGCATGCACCTGTAATTCCAGCCACTTGGGAGGCAGAGATTTCAGTGAGCTGAGATTGTACCATTGCACTCCAGCCTGGGTGATGGAGTGAGACCTTGTCTCAAAAAAAAAAAAAAAAAAATGGGAGAAGTGATACTCTTAAGTGGACTGAGTGGCAAGCGTGGAGCTAGAGGATTAGGTGTGGAGAGCTCATGAAGGACCTAGGGTGCCAGGCTGAGGGATCTGGACTTTGTCCTAATGTCAGCAGGGAGCCAGCAAATGCCTTTGGGTAGAAGAGGGCTTGGGTGAGAGCTAAGCTTTGGCTGTAGGAAATACCAGGCCCCCAGTCTCCAGCTGGATAACTTGGCAGGTGATGTAACTTCTGTGTGCCTCAGTTTCTTTATCTGTAAAATGGGACTGACAAGTCTATATACCTCATAGTGTAGGAAAGGGGCATATTCCAAGTAAAGCCTTTGGCAAGGTGCCTGGCACAGCATAAGGGTCAGCAAACAGTATCTGTAATTATTACTGGTAAAATGTAACATCCTGGGAAACAAGAGTGATGTTGAAGGGTGTGGGAGAGAGGGGATGTCACATTTATCCAGCCACCTTGCAAACTCTTTGGGCCCTTAACGGTTTGCATCCTGTATGCCTTGCATCTTTTCGAAGGCCAGCATCTCCCTGTGTCCCGGACGGTGGACTAGCCAGGTGGATGGAAGGTTTGCAGCAGGGACATCTCCATGAGCACAAGGTCTTGGGTCTGTGTCACTGTGGTGATAAACCCTGGGACCAGGGATGGGCAGCTTTGATGTGCAGCTACAAAGGCCCAGCTGCCCCTGTGGAGATGCCAGGTCTGCACAGGTGGTGACACCCCACCCATTTTGAAGGATGTCTTTAATAATGGTTGTTGGAGAGGCTAGGGTGTGCTCTGGAAAGTCCCAGAGCCTGCTTCTGGAATAGGTCTGGTTAATACGGGCACAGAACAGACAGAGCATTAGTTACACCCAAATCCTTCAGATAATTGGGATACATTTTCCCTTAGGCTCAAAGAGGAAGGACGTTAGCTTTGGTCGTGTGCCTACTATGTGCTAGGACTTGCACATCTAGAGTCTCACCAAATCCTCCAGCGCCCTTGCCAGTTGGTCTTACTGTCCCTGACCTGCAGATGAGCACTCGAGGCTCTGAAGGGCCAGCCACTTGTCACAGTCTAAGGAGAAGAGTCAGGCGGGAAGCAAGTTCTACCTGACCCTGAAACCCAATGACTCTTGTTTCTATGGACTTAGTGGGGAAATGTGTTATGGTGTGTGTGTGTGTGTGTGTGTGTGTGTGTGTGTGTGTTTTGGCTTTATGTTTTTATTAAAAGGCAGCATCTCACTCTGTCCTGCAGGATTCTCCCTCCACCCAAATCTCTGCCTGGGAAATGCTTACTTTTTCTGTTTGGCAAAGCTCAAGCATCACCTGTCTGAGAAGCCACCCTCGGGTCTCCCCACCAGAGTCCTGGCCACTCTCTGCTGTGGCCCATTTCGGGCCCTTCTCCCACATTGGGCTGTAAAGTCCTTGAAGACAAAAATGTTTATGCTCCTCCAACTTCTAGTTCAGGAGACTCACAGATTTTCTAAGCAGATACTAGCCTCCGCACATGGTATTTTCCTCAGCAGGAGAGGCTTGAGGGGTAAGACCAGGGCACCTGTGTCCAGGTAGTAATAGGACCTGCCTAAGGCCCACTAAAGCTCCCACCATGACCCAGGTGCGGTGCTAGGCATGTGACATAGATTCTCTCATGGACTCCAAACACCTTGTGAGGAAGGTTTTTTGTTTTGTTTTGTTTTGTTTTGTTTTGAGACAGAGTCTCGCTCTTGTTGCCCAGGCTGGAGTACAATGGTGTGATCTTGGCTCACCACAATCTCTGCCTCCCGGGTTCAAGCGATTCTCCTGCCTCAGCCTCCCGAGTAGCTGGGATTACAGGCTTGCACCACCATGCTCGGCTAATTTTGTACTTTTTTTTAGTGGAGGCGGGGTTTCTCCATGTTCATCAGGCTGGTCTCGAACTCCCGACCTCAGGTGATCCGACCACCTTGGCCTCCCAAAGTGCTGGGATGACAGGCATGAACCACTTCGCCTGGCAAAGGTTCTTTATCATACCCATTTTGCCCATGAGAAATCTGAGTCCTGGGGAGACCAAAGCCTTTCCAGCTGCTTAGCAGCAAATCTCTGATTGCTAACTGAATCTGAATATATTTTTATGGATTTATTCAATCAATCAAAATTTCTTTAGGGTCTGCTCTGTGCCAGGTGCTGTTTTAGGCACTGGGGATGCAGCCATGAATAGAATAGGTGAGGCCTGTGTGAGTGTGTGGGTGTGTGTGAGTGTGAATGTGTGTGAGTGTGGTAGAGGGGGCTGGAGGTGAACAGGCTGAGGATCAGGAAAGGCTTCCAGGAGAAGGTTAAGCTGAGACCTAAAGAATGAATTGGGGTTGGGTCAGCAAAGGTGGGCGGGGTAGAAAAGCTAGAGGAAGGGAGCAGCAGAGACAAGGCCTGAGTGAGAGTGAGCATACTCAGCGGGGCTGGGAAGAGTTGGAGGAGGGGGTTGGGTGGGGGATGGCGAGGGAGGGGGCTGGAGAGTGAGGCACGCTCAGATCAGATCCAGAGGGCCTTCCTGAGAAGGGTCACCTACACAGGTTGTTAATGACCCAGCGATCCAGTGCCCTTCAGGGCAGGAAAAAAGGTTTTCTGCATATTTGATGTCATGGAGATTTCCTGTGCCCACAGCCCCGCCAGAGAAGGCGTCCTCCAAGGTGGGGAGGGAGGCAATCCCGGCTCTCAGAACGCTCTGCAGTGGACTATCTGCTGGGTTCCTCGGCCAGAAGCCAGACACCCTGTCGTTTTTTGTCTGTTTGTTTTGTTTTGTTTTTGTTGTTGCCATATTTTTTGAAATAGTTTTGCTCTTGTTGCCCAGGCTGGAGTGCAATAGCACAATCTCGGCTCACTACAACCTCCACCTCCCAGGTTCAAGCGAGTCTCTTGCCTCAGCCTCCTGGGTAGCTGGGATTACAGGCATGCACCACCACGCCCAGCTAATTTTGTATTTTTAGTGGAGATAGGTTCCTCCATGTTGGTCAGGCTGGTCTCGAACTCCTTACCTTGTGATCCGCCTGCCTTGGCCTCCCAAAGTGCTGGGATTACAGGTGTGAGCCACCGCGCCTGGCCACCCTGGGTTTTTTTTAGGCCTGTGTGAGTGTGTGTGTGTGAGTGTGAGTGTGTGTAAGTTCCAACCTGCTGTGTGGGCCTGGGCAAGTTGCTTTGCCTCTCTGAGCCAAAGATTATTCTGTGTGAAATGAAGAGACAAATCCCTCTGTGTCTTAGAATCACTTGCCCCTTCATTTTCTCCTGGAGAAAGGAGCTTATTTTGCCCAAGAGGACCAGCTCAGGGTAGAATAAAACATTTATTGGATATGCTGGATTCCTTGCAACTCCCAGCAGGCAGTTAAATGCAGGGCGGAGAAGCTGTCCCAGGGACTTTCTAAGATGAAAGTGTGTCCTCTGTAAGGACAGCTCCCCACTGGCCCTCTTTGCCAGCCTCCAGGCTGCCTCTCCACTCTGCACAGAGGTCAAGCATGCCAAGGGCTTTGGTTTTTTCCCACTTCTTCACTCCGCCTCTGTGCCAAGGAGAGTCTGACAAGCCCGGTGCCGCTTACCTGTCTCTAGATGTGTGTTTCTGAGCCAGTCGCATCCCCGGCTGAGCACAGTGGTTAAGGGCTTGGATTCAAGCTACTTCCTAGCTGTAAGGCTTATGGGGAGTATCTGTGAGGCTCAGTTTCCTCATCTGGAAAAGGGAGAAATAATGACCACTGTGACTGTTGCAGAAGACTAAACAGATGACAAATGGAACGTGTTCATTAAGTTGCCCGCACACGGGGAGCGCACGAATAAAGATTAAAAAATAAAGATTAAAAAATCATGGAGCGGCCAAATGCAGTGGCTCACACCTGTAAATCCCAACACTTTGGGAGGCTGAGGTGGGTGGATCAGGAGGTCAGGAGTTCGAGAGCAGCCTGGCCACGATGGTGAAACCCCATCTTTACTAAAAATACAAAAATTAGCCAGGCGTGATGGCATGCATCTGTAATCCCAGCTACTTGGGAGGCTGAGGCAGGAGAATCGCTTGAACCTGGGAGGCGGAGGTTGCAGTGAGCCGAGACACGCCATTGGCACTCCAACCTGGGTGACCAAAACAAGTAAAAAATCATGGAACACGGTTTTTTTTTGTTTTTTTAGTCTAGGAAGAATATTTATTAGAAGTAGGAAAAAATGTCAGGTTCTTTTATTGTGGGAAAAACACACATAACATGAAACTAACCAGCTTAACCCTTTTTAAACGTACATTTCATGGATGTTAAGTACATTCACATGTTCAGCCGTCATCACCATCCATCTCTACAACTTTTTCATCTCCCCAAACTGAACCTCTAACCCAATAAACAATAACTTCTTGCTCCTCCCTTTCCTTTAGTTCACGTCAACCACCATTCTATCTTCTGTTTCTATGAATTTGGCTATTCTAGGTGTCTCACATAAGTGAAATCATACAGTATTTACCTTCTTGTGACTAGCTTATTTTACTTAGCATGATGTCCTCAGGGTTCACCCACGATGTAGCATGTGTCAGAATTTCCTTCCTTTCTAAGGCTGAATAATACTCACTTGTGTGTATAGACCACATCATGTTTCTCCATTCATCCATCAATGAACACTTGAGTTGCTTTCACTTTTGGGCTACTGTGAATAATGCTGCTATGAACATTAGCATAGCAACTTCCTAATCATCTTTGAATCCAATCCAAAAAGGAGCACTCAAGGAAAAAGGAGCGAGCAAATATCTGTTTGAGTCTCTGCTTTCTGTCCTTTTGGATAAATGTCTACAAGTGAAATTGCTTGTTCGTATGGTGACTCTGGGTGTAATTTTTCCATTACTCATATAGTAAGTTTTGAAGTCTCCATTTCTTCAACTTAAACAGGGGCCCATGGCAAAGGGGGACTTCTCCTCCTTTGTTCCTCCCTTGCCCAGCACAGAGTCAGTACAGGCTCTGCCCACCTCTAGACTTTGGTACCTAACCCAAGGCTCCTCTGAGCTATGCTGGCCTCCATGGTGGTGGGTGTATTTGATGTGTTTCTGGCCCGGTGCAGACACACAGCATCCAGCCATCTTGCTGGATGGGGCAGCTCCTGCCTCTGGTTCCTCTTTGACAAAGAATCCAGGTACCACCTCCTGTTTCATGGAGCTGTCTGGATGAAGCACCACTTCCTGGGAGCACTGCCACCTCAGAGCAGCACCACATGGAAGAATCACCTCTGCCTGTTGCCAGCCCGGGGACCCACCCTAGGCCATCATTGTCTTTGTAGCCTCACTGGCCCTTCACAATCTGCACCCAGGCAGGTTGGTGTCCTGGTTACAAGGACTTTGCGATCAGATGGATCTGGGCTTGAGACCAGGCTCTGGCGGTTGTCACTTGTGTGAGTTTGAGAAAGCCACAACTCTCCTCTAAGTCTGTTTCCTAATCTACAAAAGGGGATAGTAGCTGACTCTGTTAACAGGAAAATTAAGCAAATGCATGGAAATCCCTCAGCCCTCTGTCTGGCACAGAGCCTACAGTCAGTGACTGGAGTTGTCAAGACCATGTCATTACCTCTTTAGGCACAAGAGTGAAGGAGGCAGAGCTTCCAGGGCTGAGGGTGGAGGGGAGTTGAGATGGTGAGATGCTTCTGAGCAGGGTTTTCAGGGTCCTTGCTGAGGACACTTAGAAGAAGATTCTGGGTCAGCCAAGCCAAACTCTTCCCCTCCCCACGGCTCTACCTTCATCGAAATTTCCTTTCCTTACTATGAGTTGAAGGAAAGAAGCACACATTTGTGAAGTATCATTGTGTGCCTTATGATGTCTCATGGAAAAAAATGTCAGTCATTACAGCTTAATTAATCCTTTCATAACTGAATAGAAGAATGTCTGAGAAAATTGTTTTCTCATAATGTTTTTTGCCACTAAAATACTACTAAAAGGCATGTCCATGAAGCAGCAATATGGAGGTTACTTTTTATATCTTCCTTTAAATCCTTGTATTTGAACAGGGCTTTAAGGTTCACACAATTTTTTCACATGGTACATTGATCATCTCGACCCACTTTATGGATGGGGAAACTGAGGCTCTGAAAAATGAGATGGGTGCCATAGAGAACTGGAGTTGGAAATAGCTCTTTCTCTTTTAGGCAGTCCTCACTGAGAAACTGAAGCTTCCCCCATGATGTTCTCATGATAGTGACTGAGTTCTCACGAGATCTGATGGTTTTACAAGGGGCTTTCTCCCTTTGCTCGGCACTTCTCCTTCCTGCCGCCATGTAAAGAAGGACATATTTGCTTACCCTTCTGCCATGATTGTAAGTTTCCTGAGGACTCCCTAGCCATGAGGAACTGTGAGTCAATTAAACCTCTTTCCTTTACAAATTGCCCAGTCTCAGGCAGTTCTCTGTAGCAGCGTTAGAACGGACTAATACACTGTGCTTGTAGGATTTCTTTTGTCCTTGGCCTAGGAGTAGGTAAATTTTTCCACAAGGTCAGCTGCACTGCATCCCATACTGTCTCAACCCCACATGCTGCTCTAGAGCGATTCCTAAGGCTCCTAAGTCATAGTCAGCTGCAGCTTGGCCTGGGGTGAAGCTGGTGGGCACTTTGCTGCCTCCCTCAGAGTCATCCCCACAGCAACCTTTGCCTTTCTGCTTGTCACCTTGTAAAACAGAATAATTCCAAAACTCTTTCTATTTCTGCCTCTAATTGTCCATAGCGTCTTCATCACCTCCTACCCCACTATCAAATCCTCCCCTTTGCTGCTCTGTATGGCTGAAAGCCTACATATTAAATTTGAGTGTAGATCAGCCCTCCAAACTTGGCAGGGCACATGTCCCCTCACACATTGCTGCCCTCTCTACACCAACCGCTACTGACCCAGGTCTCCCTTTTCCTGAGGTGACACTGTTGGTTTTTTAGAACCAGGGACAGGCTTTTCTGTTTTTCTGTGTCTCCTCTCATCTTGGAAACCCATCCTGCCACAGTCATTTGAGATGCTTATTACACTGAAAGTGCTTGTCTGGTTCCCCTACAGAATGGTAAGTTCCATGAGAGTGGGTACACCTCTCTCTCTGTCTTATTCACCATTATTCTGCCAGAACCAATCTCAGTGCCTGGCAGAGTGAGCACTCGAGGAAAAAGGAGCTCTATTTTCCAACATATGTATGGTACTTCCTCCCTCAAACCATCTGCCAATTGGACAAGTGGGTCTTCCACTGTTTACCATTGTCTTCTGTAACTTGGATGGGCAGAACAGGATCTAGCAGAAAACCTCAGGCACCTCACTACAGGAGACAGAGACCTAGCAGTCAATTCCCTTCTCTTATGAGCAGTCAACTTCCTAATCATCTTTCAATCCATCACACATTTTCTCTGTCCTGTTTACAAGAAGACTACAACAAGTTGGGCTCGTTCTGATCACTCATCATGCCATTCCTAAGCCTATTCATCCAGTGACCCTAACAAAGAAAGAAATGGGGCTGACCTGCCATGACTTGTTCTTAAGGAATCAGTGTGGGGTCCTGGGAATTACTTTCCTTCTTAGATGCTCTCCAAGCCCTGAGTTTTCTGGAACCTTGCCCAGGGTGATGTTAAGCTCACCAACCCATGTATTTGCAGAATCTCTTGGCTTTCAGATTTTGAAAATGCAAAGCACCCTTGTCCATTCTTCAGGCTCTTAGCTCTCTCTGGTTCTCCTAGCTTCCCTAGGGAATCCTGTGCCCAAGTTCTTCTGATGCCCTAAAATGGACTCTTCCTAGCCCAGAGGTTTCAATTCCTGTGCCTCCCAGTGCCCTCTTAGCATTGCCTCACCTCCCCTGGCCTTCTGTTCCCTTTCATAATATTCACTCTAGTCTTTTGGTCTGGTGGTTATTTTCCTTGCTAGTTGTGGTGGGTTGAATGGTGACCCCCAAAAAGATATGTCAGTGTCCTGGAATCTGTGAATGTAACCTCATTTGGAAAAAAGAGTCTTTGCAGAAGTAATTAAGGATCTTGAGATGAGATCCTCCTGGATTACACAGGCAGGCCCAAAATCCAGTAACAACAATTGTTCTTATAAGAGACAGGCAAGGAGAAGACTCAGACACAGAAGAGATGAAAGCCACATGAAAGATGGAAGCAGAATTGGAGGGCTGCAGCTGCAAGCCAGCGAACACATGGAGCCATCAGAAGCTGGAGGAGGAATTCTTTGTTGAGAATTATCTCTTACCAGGCCAGGTGTGGTGGCTCACGCCTGTAATCCCAGCACTTTGGGAGGCTGAGGCGGGCAGATCACTTGAGCTCAGAAGTTTGAGACCAGCTTTGGCAACATGGTAAAACCCTGTCTCTACTAAAAGTTCAAAAATAAAAATAAAAATTAGCCAGATGTGGTGGTAGGCACCTGTAATCCCAGCTACTTGAGAAGCTGAGTCAGGAGAATCACTTGAACCCAGAAGGCAAAGGTTGCAGTAAGCTGAGATCACACCACTGCACTTCAGCCTGGGCAACGGAGTAAGACTCTGTCTCAGAAATGAATGAATGAATGAATGAATGAATTCTCCATCACAATCTTCAGAAGGAAGGCTCTACTGACACCCTGATTTTGGACTGCGGGCCTCCAGAACCATGAGAAAATAAATTTCTCTTGTTTTCAGCCACCCAATTTATAGCAATTTGTTATGGCAGCCTAAGGAAGCAAATCCAGTGGCGGAGACCGGCGCTCCTAGCTCTGCCTCCTGTTGGTCACGAGCCTTCTTTGGGATGAGCACGTCAGCCTCCGCACTGGCGTGGCTGCCTCCACCTTCAATCCCTCGAGTCCCTCTGCTGCACCACGGCTGCCAGAGTGACATTACTAAAGTACATGCCGGTGTCGCATTCCTGTTTGAAACCTGTATCAGCTAGAACGCCTTCTGTTCCAATTGACAGAAAACCCAACCTAAACTGGCTTAAACAAAAAGGAGTTTATTGGCTCATAAACCCAAAAAGGCCAGGGACTCGGGCTGGCTTCATTTCGGCTGGATGTGGGGCTCAAACGATGTCTCTGGAACTCATTTCGCTCCACCGTGCTGCCTTCTGCTGTGTTGGCTTCGGTCTCAGAAGCCCCATGGTTGTGAGGTGGTGACGGCGGCCCCAGCCCCTACATCCTGTCAGATTAGAGACCAGCAGAAGGGATCAAAGACCTCTCCCAGGTCCTCAAGCCAAAGCCCAGGATGGGCTCCCATTGGGCCGGATTGCCCTTCCCTCAGCCAATCCCCGTGGCCACAGCAGTATAATGCACGAATTGGCTTAGGTTTGGGTCACATGCGGCTTCCCCTGGAGTCCTAGGGGAACTGCCTCTACAAGAACCACTGGACTGGGAGGAAAGAAGGGGAGGAAGGAGTAAGATGCAACTCCCAAAGTCCCACCCTAAATATAGTAAATGCATTCAGAGCAGCCAGGAAAAAACCCAGCATGTCCCTCCAAATGCTCTTCCATCTTCCCTGCCAAGGCTCATCAAGATCTAAGTCCCTGGTCTTCAGCCTCACCTCCAACTTACTTGACAGCCCCAGGCATATCCTGTCATTTCCTGCCTATGTGCCTTTGCTCACGTGCTCCCCTGTTGCCTGGACCACTCTTTTCCCCTTCCCCGGTCCGGATCTGACTAGTTTCTACTCCTCCTGGTCCACTAGAGGCTTTTCACTCCGCTTTGGACCCCAGAACATCCTTAACCCCTTCAACAGAACCTGACTGCTAGTGAGTCTGTCTTCTCGACTGAACTCTGCACTCCATAAGGGCAGAGACTTATTTTATTTTTATTTTTAAACAAACACATAAAGCTCTTTCCAAGGGTCAACCACCATTTAAGCTCTTCACAACTATTAACTCATTTAATTCTCATCGTAAATACGTGAAGTAGGTTATGTCATTAACCCTACTTTTAAAGATGAGGAAACTGAGGTACAGAAAGGCCATATCTGATTTATCTGTGTATTTCTTTTTTATTTTATTTTTTTTTGACAGAGTCTCTCTTGCTCTGTCACCCAGGCTTGAGTGGAGTGCAGTGGTGTATGATCACAGCTCACTGTAACCTCAAACTCCTGGGCTCTAGTGATCCTCCCGCCTCAGCCTCCCCAGTAGCTGGGACTACAGGATGATCTTTGTATTTCCCATGTCCAGCCCAGGGCTAAGCACCTGGAAGATATTATAAAAATACTTGTTTTTCAGATTGTCTCTCCTGGTCTCTGCCCCCAGTCCTACCAGTACGGTTGTATCTTCTGATTTCCGCATTTCTCAAAGTTGCCCACATTCTGGATCTTCCCAGGTTGGAAAGGGAATGTTGGTGAGGCAGCCTCAGCTGGAGCAACTCTGGCTCAGCATCTGGTGTCCAGGCCAGTGACCCAAGGGCTGGCACAGGGGCCTGTGACATGATAAAGGAGCTCTATCTGGACCCTTTAGGCCTATGAAAGCCCTGTGGTGGGAGGATGAGCCCAGGTGCCCCCCAGGTGGTCCTCTGCCTCAGTATCCATGATCACTGGCCCTGTGTTCCTGAGCCCAGACCAGGAATCCCATTCTGATAGTCATTTACCTGCACAGACTGCTGAGGTCCACTGTGTCCCTGGAATCCTAACCTGAAAGCTCCCGAGCTTTAACTGGCTCCAAATGAAAATGTGCATGTATAGTCCTCACGGGCATGATGACTGAATGATGACCTACAGCCTCCACTTCTGCAGATCGGCCTGGTTCTCTCTTCTGCCTCTCTCTCCTCACTCAGCTTGTTCCCCTCCCTCCTTCATCACTGTCAGAGCTGCCTCGCTTTCCTCCCTCAGCAGCTTCTTTCTCTGTCTTTCCCTGTCCCATTGTCCATCTCTGGCCTTGGCCAGCCTCCCCTCTCTCACTTCTCTTCTGCCTGTCTCTTTCTCCTTCTCTCTCTCTCTATTTTTAATTTTTATTTTTTTGAGATAGAGTCTCGCCTCACCCAGGCTGGAGTGTAGTGGCGCGATCTCAGCTCACTGCAACCTCTGCCTCCCGAGTTCAAGCAATTCTCCTGCCTCAGCCTCCTGAGTAGCTGGGATTACAGGTGTGCACCACCACTCCTGGCTAATTTTTGTAGTTTCAGTAGAGACGGGATCTTGCCATGTTGACCAGGCTGATCTCGAACGCCTAACCTCAAGTAATACATCTGCCTTGGCTTCCCAAAGTGCTGGGATTACAGCCATGAGCCACCATGCCCAACTCTCCTTGTCTCTCTCTCTTTTTTTTTTTTTTTGAGATGGAGTCTCACTTTGTCCCCCAGGCTGGAGTGCAATGGTGCGCTCTCAGCTCACCGCAACCTCCACCTCCTGGGTTCAATCAATTCTCCTGCCTCAGCCTCCCAAGTAGCTGAGATTGCAGGTGTGTGCCACCACGCCTGGCTAATTTTTGTATTTTTAAGTAGAGACTGGGTTTCACCATGTTGGTCAGGCTGGTCTCAAACCCCTGACCTCGTGATCCGCCCGCCTCAGCCTCCCAAAGTGCTGGGATTACAGGCGTGAGCCACCGTGCCGGCTTCTACTTGTCTCTTAATGCTCGACTCTCCTGTACTGTGTCCCCTGCTGTGCGTCTGCCTGTTTACTTTCCCTGGATATCGGGCCATCTGTCTGTCTTCCAGCTGCCTTCACTCCATCCTTGGTTACTTGGACTGTCCAGTATGGAGCCTGGGACCTCTTTCCCATCAGAGTGAGAGGACCCCTCTGTAGCAGGGCAGCCTCAGAGACCCCCATCCATGGCTCTCTCCCATTCTCTGAGCCTCCTCCTGGATCCCTTTGCTCCTTGGGGTCCCTCTGCCTAACCTAGGAGGCTGGAACCCTCAGAGCCACATGGGCAGGGTGGCTGTCTGCTGCCCCGAGGACCAGGTCCCAGCAGCCTCCCTTAATGAGCACGCCTTCGGTGACACATTCATTATTCCTGTTCGGTCGCTTTGAGTCAAAACTGATTAGTTACACTTACTGCCGCAAAGATGTAATGATTTTATTGTTTATCTTCAATTTATTTTGATTAACATCTCCGTTCTTTTCATTGCAAGTGCAATTAGGTGCAATCTAATAGCGACTACTTTAATTTTGTTGAAATTAAGATGAATAAGTGATGGCTTATGGTGCTTTGTTTAACAAATAAATCATAGTTAAGAGGAGTGTATTAGTAATAAATGAAAAAAGACAGCTTAATTAAAATGCATGGAGCCAGCCTCTTGATGTACATCCAAAATCCAAATCTGAATTCCAAAAATCAGAGGGAGCTGAGGGTTAGGAAGATCCTCGCTGCATCTCGAAATAGCGATCAGAGGACACAGACAGTGTGGCTTGGTTTTGAGACTGCTGTGCAGAGAAGAGCGAGGAGCACCACCACGATCCTCATGAGGTGGCCACATCTTGTCCACAAAAGCCACCAGGAATCCAGGTAGAAACAGACTTGGGAGGATACAGGAAGAGAGGCCTTATCACCCTAAGGGGAACTGGCTACCAAGCCCACATGCTGAATTCTCCCTGGGAACCAGCTTTGGGCAGGGGACAGGGCCCCCCATCCCTACATCTGAGGATCAGCCCATTTGCCCTATTGAGAAGCCCAGTGCCAAGCCCAAAACCCTAGGGCAAGTCTCACAGTGCAATCTCCTCCCCGCTGGGCTGAGAGGGACTTCCCCATCTCTTGATTTGGAAACAAAGTGCAAAAAGTCAGCCCTGGAAAGTTTCCCGTGTGAAGTTTAAAAGCGCCTGTGCCGAAGAGGCCGGCTTTGAAGCAGCTCGCCGGGCCCCTCGGCAGGCTCCTGCGAGTCAGAGGGCCGCACTCGCTTCAGATCCACCGCGCCTGCCTCCGCAGGGCTGGGAAATGGGAATTGTTTTTAAGTTGAAAAATTACTCGTGGAGCTCACTCCTTTGCCACTGCTCTTCTTTTGTTCTCAGTCATTGCCTTCCTCTGCCTTCTCCTCCTCTTTTGCTTTCTCCTTTTAGTAAAGAGGAGCAGGCGGACTGGGGTTCAAATCCGGGTGCAGGCTCTTACTGGCTGTGTGGCTGTGTGACCTCAGGCCTGTGATGCAACCCCTCTGGACCCTAGTGCTTTAACAGAAAAGTGGGGCTAATGGTGCCCTTGAGGCGGGGTGCTACCGAGGCTGGCCCAGGAAACTGCACAGAAGTGCCCAGAACCTGCCTGGCAGGAAGAAGGAGCCCCAGAAGCATCAGCCCCCTCCCCCTCCGAGCCCTTTGCCTCCTCCTCCTCACAGAGCTTCAGAGGCAGGTCTCCTCCCTCTTTCCCGTGGCCCTCTGAACTCCTACTGAGCCTTCATCCTTCTGCGTTTAAACTCCACTTTTCTTTTTCATCCTCCAAATACATGTTTTGGAGTGTCTGCCTTGGTGCCAGGCACAGTGCCACACCCTGACGATGGTGCCAGGTGAGCAAATGCAGGATGGACCTGCCCTCCAAGAGCTTCCAGCCCCATGCCAAAGGTCCCTCATGGGACTCCTTCATCATAGTCATCACAGCCCTATGTGCTCAAAAGTGACTTCCCAGAAGAAAGAGTGCTTTGTGAGGACAGGGGCCATGCCCAGCACAGGGCTGGGCACAAAGCAGCAGCTCAGAGGCCGAGGAGGATGCCTCCTGTGGGCCTGACCTTAAGGGCACAGAGAGAAGCCAAGCCCGGGTGTGTGCTCCCAGGGAGGCCACCCTCGAGTGAGGGCATGGATGCCATAGGAGGCAGTGACACTTTTGGGTGCACAGTGCTGAGACATAGCATAGGAGGAGACAAGAGATGGCAGCCCCGAAGAATAACCAAAGGCAAAGGATGAGTCTGCATGCTGGGCCTGGCTTCTTCCTTCCAGCTCAGAAAAGGGGAATCGGGACTCATGTGGTTGAGGGTTCATGAGAGCAGTTTCTCTGCGCTGGGGCGCGGACTTTCCAGCACAGTCTACAAGACACGCCTGCCCATGCCTGGCCCCGCCCACCTCTGCAGGCTCATCCCGCTCTCCACGCCCCACCAGCCACACGGGCTTTCCTGCTGGCCTTGCTCCCTCGTGCCAGGAACACTCTCCTCTACCATCCCTTTTAGCTCCCCTGCCTACTTCCTATCAACTGCAATCCTAGTGCCCCAACGGACTTCAGGTCTCAGCTTCGATGTCATCACACTTTGGGAAAGCCCTTCCTGAGCCCCAGACCAGGTCAGTTTCTCTGGATATCTGGTCTCATCGTGCTCTCCACATTCCATGGCACTTGTCTAACTGTCATGAAATGATGTGATTGCTGTCCAGTCTGTCTCCCACCTAGAATGCAAGTTGCATGAAGGCAGAGACCATGCCTGCCTTGTGAATTGCTTGAAGAAAAGCTGGACAGAATAAATAGCCTACGGGCTGGGCACTTTATGGATACCACGAATGATCCTAATGGCAATCATGAAACGGAGGTGGTTATTGCTCCCATTTCACAGATGAAGAAACTGAAACTTGGCACAGTGTGACTTGCCCTAAGCAAGTGGTCTTGAACTCGCATCTGTCTGACTCTGAAGCCACAGTCAGTCTGGGAAACATCCTTGAAGCTTGAAAGCCAATCACTGTGTGGTGGGAATCGGGAAGGAAGGAAGGAGAATAGATTTTTCTCTTGCTTGGGTCTAAGGTCAGGGAGGGGAGCATTGCCCCTCTGCTTGGTGTCAACCAGGAAGGAACCAGCAGGTGACAGGGCCTATCAGCTGTGCCCAGTCAAAACCTGGGAACAGGGGGAAAGGAACCACAGCCACTTCTCAGAGGGGGCTATAGGGACCCTGGAGGAAACCACCATTGACTTTTCTCGCGAACCTGGCCTCTGGTGCTTGTCCTCGAGGCTGAGGAAAGGTGTTTGGTGGGGCACACATGGCACCCAGCGAGCTCTGGTCGCCAGGCAGAGAGCCACAGTGACCGCTGCATTTGAGGAGACGTGAATGTCAACAGGGGACCAGAGGCAGGGGGCACCTCCTGCGTCCCCCACCCCCACCCTACCTAGAGCTGCTCATCAACTCCTTTAGAGATAAGGAAACTGCAGCCCCAGCGGGGAATGACCTGTCCGATGTCTCAGAGCCGGGATATGGCTTCAGCTGCATTCTGGGGGCCGCTGTTCCTAGGAGAAACAGAGAAAGAGACAGCGAGTCCCCCTGAGCAAGGCAAGAAAGGGGGGAGAGTGAGGGGAGTAGAAGGAAGCCGGAGAGGGAGGGAGGAAGTGGTGAGAGCAGCCGAGGAAAGAGGGGTAAGAGAGAAAAAGAGGCAGTGAGGAAGAGAGCCAGGGACAGCCGGAGAGGCCGGGAGAGGCGAGGAAGGAGGCAGAGAAACGCCGCAGAGACCGGGACATGGAGAGAGACTGGGGGAGGCAGGCGGGGACGGCCGGGGGGACAGGCCGCCGAAGCTAGTGACAGCCACGGAGCAGGGGGCGGGGGGCGCCAAGCGCGAGCGGGCACGGGACGGCGGCGGGCGGGGCAGGGAGGCCGGGGAAGCGGGGGACGCGGGGGACGCCGCGCCGCCACCTCCCGGCGCTCGCCGCCGCCCCCGCCCCCGGCAGCACGCGCCCGCAGCCTAATGACCGCAGCCAGCCCGCGCCGCGGCCCGCGCCCACTCCAGGCGGCCGGCAGCTGGCAGTGCGGGGCGAGCGGGGAGCCGCGCGCCGCAGCCCGGGTGGCAGCTCCCGGCGCCCGGCCGGCCTTGATTGATTTGTCAGCCGAGGGGAGAAAACGGCCCCTCTGATCCTCGCGCCCAGTCCTCGGCTCTCCGGGCGCCGGGCCTCCCTCCCGCGCGCCTTGCCCGGCTCCGAGCCGGCCCCGCAGGCTGGAGCGCCCCGCCGGCCCCAGGAAGGAGCCCCCCGCCCACCGGCCCGGGCCCCGGCGCCACTCCCCAGCCCCGCAAGCCGCTCACCTCCTCCGGCTCGGCCCGGCCCGCCCGCTGGCCCTGGGGCTCCCGACGGCCCCCTCGCCCCCGCTGGGCACCGTGCCCGCACCCCCAGCCCTCACCCTGCCGCTCCCCCCTAGCCCGGCACCCCCGCCCCCCGCCCCCAGGCCTTGGCCCGGGGCCGCCCGCAGAGCCGGCCACACCCGCTGCGGAGGACTCGCCAAGGTAAGGAGGCGCCTCGGCGCGCCTCAGGGGCCTGGAGGGCGGCGCGGGGTGCGGGCAGGGCCACGGCAGGCACCCGCGGACACGGACCGGGAACCGCCGCTGCCTCCGAACCGGGAGCACGCGAGAGCCCCGTCGGGGCCTGGAGGGCTTTGGGCGAGTTGGGCTTGTCAAAGGGAGGACCCGGTGGGAAGTGGCCCGCAGTTGCCGCTCTGTCCGGAGCGTGGGGGAGTCTCGATCTCAGGTACAGAGATCTTCTGTGTAGATCTTTTCTCTTTTTAGGAATTCTCTTCCTCTGTCACTATTCTCTCCGAATCCCTAAAAATTTATAGTCATCATTTTCCTGTGTCTCTTTGGAGGAATCACCTCTTTGCCTCCCTTCTTCTCAAGCAGGAGTCTTTTTCCCATTCCTCTTCCCCAATTAAGCGCATCCTCTCCCTCCTCCAATTAAGAAGGCTTTCTTCCTCTTTCTCACTCCCCAGTTTAAAAGAAAATTCTCTCTCCCCACAATCTGCAACCACCTTCTGTGGCTCACTTTCCAGTTTCCAAGACTAGACCCATTCTTGTGCTGCCCTTCGCCCCCGTAATCCTGGCTGTGCAGATCAAGTTGTCTACAGCTGGAGGGATCTACCTTGTGTTTTTCTAGTGCAGGGGCCAGCTATGGGGACTCCTCACCCAAAGCGGGGTACCAGCAATCCCTGGCAGCCCGCAGGAAGGGGGCAGCGGCCCACCCGCAGCCCAGGTGCATGGGGCATTTTTTCCATGGGGCAAGGAGGAAGACTTTATCCTGAAACAAAGAATTGAGACCAATCGAGACTGTCCCAGCCTCTTCGAAGACAGAGGAATCCCAGCTTCTGGACTGAGGGGCTACATCTATCCCCTCCCCCACCCCCTTAACTTTAAAATAGTTTAATGAACACAGAGAGAGAAATCATTTTTTTTTTTTCTGCGTGGTGAGCAGTCTACAAAGAGAAATGGGAAAGGAGGGAGAAAGCTTTAACTCTGATCCCCGCAATTAGTTCCCTGGGATTGTTGGGGGGGGGGGCAACCCGGGAGCCTCAGTTCTTCAGATACAAAAGCATTTAGATCGCTTTAGACCGGTTAATCCTGAGTCTGGCTCGGGTCTCTTTTGTTTCCCAACTCCATTGTGGGTTTTGTGCAGTTTCTCTCTGTTCGCGTGATTGACTAGCCAATAGATGGTAATTATCCAAATGTCCCCTCTGTCCTTTGACTGACTTCTCTGTATTATGGGCAACTGTCATGCATTCTGTCATTCCATATCATATTACACATATTATCATATGAAGTCTTCCCCCACCCTTTAAAGGAGGGAGCCTCAGCCCAGATGCTACTGCTTTTAGAAGGAAGGGCCCCGAATAATTTGTGCGGGGCACAGTTCAGAATACAGAGCAGGGGACTCCCAAGATGGGAGGTTCTGCAGGTAATTTGTTTTGCTGGCTGGGGGGTGGG
Organism: Cacajao melanocephalus; assembly: GCA_963573385.1. Taxonomy (NCBI): domain Eukaryota; kingdom Metazoa; phylum Chordata; class Mammalia; order Primates; family Pitheciidae; genus Cacajao; species Cacajao melanocephalus. Next base: position 59,602 of record CAUYLG010060219.1, on the reverse strand, counting down.
GGTGGTCTCTGAGGTTGAGGTTATAAGGACTGTGCTGGGGGCTTAGAGCAGGCTTGTGCCAGCTCATATTCCTGTGGCCAGGATCTTGGAGTAGTTTGGATGGATCTGGGATCCCTTCTGGAGAAACTTGGAATTTGTTTTTTTGACCCCAGAATATCAGAAAAATCCGCAGGATTGGGTCCTTTGGGGGTAATTAGATCTTAGCAACACATGCTCAAGACAACAACCCTTGGGATCCCAAAATATCTCTTCTACCTGTGGCCCTTCACAGGATAAGCCCTTTGGACTCTTGCCCCGGTTTGCTGCCAAGCAGGCTGGGGATGGAGGAGCCAGCTGTGTCTGTTTCAAACCCCCACAAGCTGATGCTGAAGCTCTGAGAAGGGACGGGCTTTTCCAGTGATGCTTTTGCACAGATAAACTTAGTGCCCCTTGGTGCAATTGTGCTTGCCATCACTTAAGAGGGAGGCAGGATTTATAACAAGGAGGCTTTGCAGACAGAGACTCTGGGGTCCTCTGAATCTGTGGGCAGGACTAGCCTTTCTTCTGCTAAAATGTGAAAAAAGTGTTTTATTATTGCTATGGATATGAAGTGCCGCCCAGATGTACAGCCTCGCAGGCAGTTAATTACCTTGTTCTTCATCAAATATATGAGCAATAAATTCTCCAGGAAGGGAAGAGAGAGAGAGAGAGAGAGACAGAGAGAGTGTGCGTGTGTTTAGATAAATAGATGGATAGATAAATGCAGGAGAGAGAAAAACTCACACTGTTTTAAGACCACAGAAAGAGACAGACTATTTTATGGGAAGCTTGATACATTGCTGCAAGATGCTTTGAATTTTTCAGTGATCAAATATACATGATCAAGCTGTGCATGTTAGGGTGTGAGGTGCACGGACGGTCAATGGCTATCGATCAGGCTGTTAAGTATTTCTGTTCGGTTTTATAAATATAGATGGATCCCAGATGATTTAAACAATTGGATAGTTAAGAAACTAGCCTTCTACCTTTCTTTGGAGAAGGGGAAATGGCTGGTCAGTTACATAAACCCCAACCATTGTTCACCCCCATACTTCCTTCCTCTCCCCAAAATACCTTGGAAAATGCGAAGCTCATTTTCAAGAGTGTTCAAAAATAGAGTAAAAATATTCCAAATGTTTTGTTTGGGGTCTTCCAATAATAGTCACCTTACCTGAGCTTAGCCTTATTCACAGGCTGGGAGTTTACTTCTCACTCTTTCTCTGACACACACACACACACACACACACACACACACACACACAATTTTGCAACCACAATTTTGACCCAGACTGCCAGAGAGTTGGGGAGGGTGCCATTTCTAGGAGTGGGATCTAAGGTCCCTAAAACCCTTCTAGTTAAGAACCTGGTAAACCAACTACATGACCCTTCCCAATGAACTAATTCCTCACTAATCTAAAGATCTATTTAGAAAGGTGTGGAGGGGTGAAGGATGGAGATTTAAAGGTAACCTCTTAATTGGTCTGGAAAAATTCAGCTGATGACACCTTGAAAATCTTTCTGTTCCTTTTTCATTCTCTCCACCCCCCCACTCCCTTTTCTATTTTTCTCTGATATTACCTTCTGGAAATTAAAAGTATATTTGAAAGAAAAGGGCAAGGGAAAACAGTGGAGGGAGGAGAGAAAGTGAACTTTTTATTTTTATTTTTTGTGGTGCATGGCAGTTAATTGTAACCACCCAATTAGCTATTTTGTATTTTGTAAAAAGATTCAAGAAATCAGCCTTCTCTCAGATCGGTAAAACTTAAGCATACAGACAATTGATAGTTATGTTTTGTTTCCACATCTTAAAAGAAACAAAGTGTAGATTTTAGATTTTTCTATCTGCAGACCAGTCTTTTCCAGCTAAGTGCCCCTCACCCAAGGAGCTGAGGTGTCCCTGTTTACAAAAGCCCCTGGAAGTTGAACCAAAATTGGCATCCCTCAAAAAAGTTGATCCACCTAGAAACGGATGAATCAGTCCTGATTGGGTGGACATGCCCTTTCACCTCATTGTGTCTGACCTATCACTTAATTAATCTCTCCCAGAGCAGAGCTGTTGACAATACCGAAGATAAGCGGTATTTTGAACAAAGCAGGAAGCTTTTAAAAGAACAAGCCACAGTGAGGTTTGAGGCTCTTAAAAATGTATAAATCCTCAGCATTAGGATGTAGAGTTCCTTTATCACGTAGCTGAAGCTCAGAGATGATCCCATCTTTTTGCTAGAAACTTTCTGTGCCTTTCTTTAGCCACAGTCTTTAGACATGTATATTTTGCCTCTCCCCTCTGCAGTGGGTTCCTTTTCTCCTGTCTTTCCCTTTCTCTGGATTCATACTATCCATGGCTACTTTCCTGAAAATTGTCCTCTGCTTTCCAGCCTTGCCTTTGGCTCTTAGATCCTTTTTATAGTGTTAGGGCTATCGAGGTAGTCAGCTTGGAAGGCTTTGGGGGACAAAATACTGACTGCATCTGCTGGTACCTATGAAGGAGGACATTTGTGCTGAAGGCACCTTGGTGACATAGAGGAAATCGTTCATTAATTAAAAGACTGGCTAATTGCTGCTTAGATTGCTGTACAGAAAGAATGAAATGAGTTTGTAAAAGATGACAATTTGGGGAATGCATTTTTTTTGTTTAAAATATTTTTATAAACAGGTCCTAGAAAATGGGTTGCTTTTACTCTTGACTGTATAGTCAACAATTCAATTGAGCTTCAATTAATGATAATATATGGTCTGGGATCCTTAGCTGAGCCCGACTGATGGAAGAGCTTTGTTGAATTTGGTGCAGGTGGCACTGTTTAATAAGCACAGGAAAGAGTGAATAATGTAGTGCTTGCAAAGAGAAGTAAATGCAAAATAGATCGCTCTAATTATGGCAGCCCCCAGAAATGGAGACGCAAGCTGAAATGGCCAAGTAGCTGGGAAATTCCAAATAGTGTTGATTGCCCCCTTCCTTTTTACTTTCTGGGGCTGACACGGTAGCTTTAAAGTACATTTGGATGAGCTCATCTGACTCAACACAAGCACACATTCAAAACCTGAGTGTGATGACCTATCAGTGTTTGCCTTCACTGCCTAGAATCCTTTACCAGATAGTAAAATTCAGTACTAAAACAGGGCCATCTGAACATTTCTTTCTGCAAGAGATCAGCACAAGCTCATTACAACTAGCCTTCATATTTTATTGCAAAGTGTCAGGAGGTTTTGTTTTTGGTTTTGTTTGAATTTCTTTATGCCTGAGAAAAATTAGTCTACAGGAAATCAAAGTGTGAATACTTAAGCAAACAGAATTTCTCATATACCTGCAAGGGCTTGTAATGATTTTCATTCATACAAAGATAATCAATGGGACATTAGTTGTTTTAATTAATGGAAGAATAAAAATGTTGGGGAGGGGTGCCAAGGGACTGGGCTTCAGCTGAAGCATATGTGGGAAATGACTCATTCCTCACCTAAAGAGACAATGCCAACTTCCCAAATAGCAGTAGAGATTTGCTAATCAAACTAGTGGAAAGTTGGACTCGGGTACAGGAAGCGTCCTGTTGAAAGTGCAGGGAGAGAGATGGTGGCCACACTGGGCATTTTTCCTCCCCTGCACCCTCACTGTTCCCCTCGAAACAGTACCACATCCTACATCACCTAGGAGAGGAATGGTCTGACTTCCTAGGAAGGTGCATTTTGTGCTGGGAGCCTCCTATGCTTTGTGATGGTAAAATAGTGCCAGTGGCTGAGAAGCTCAAATCCACATTCTTTAGCCTGGACCCAGGAGAGGCTGGGGCTGAATGGGTGTGCTAGACCTGGGGTGATCTGTAAAGCAGTGGCTCCAGCAAGTGAGTAGAGAACCTTATCCTCTGATTGAGGACCCTGGGAGGAGCCAAGTCCAGCATCTTTAACTAAAAACTCCTTTTTGTTGTGTAGAAATTTTTACCAAACCCACTTCATGTCTAGCCAGTGCTGTCTGGGAACTACAGTCCATGGGTATTAGTGTATAGGAAGCTCAAAAAAGGTTTGTGGGGAAACCCATGCTTAGAAATGGAGTTTAGGGGTGTCCTGCTGTCAGAGAAGGATGGCAGAGATGCCTTTGAATAAGGGCTGTGATAGGAAAAATGGTCAATCTGATATGCATGGAAATATGAGTTGTCAGCCAGTCAAGAGTTCATCTGCTTCCTCCTCCTACCCCTGTCCCCACTTTTTCCATACAAAATCTTTTGGGTTCTCCTTTAAGCAAAATGTGGTTCCTGTGTGAGGAAATTTGTTGCTGGTTTTTTTTTTTTTTTTTTTTTTTTTTTTTTTAATAAACTTAAAGGCTAGCAGAGCAACCAGCTTAGCAAAATGGCCCTTCCAGGACTGGATATTATTCTTGGCTAGATTAAAAAGAAATGACTGTCAAGAAATGACTGTGGTTATACCAGTTGGGGGAAAAAATGGCATCTTTTTGCAACATTTACTTTTTTTTTTTTTTTTGGTTTTGCTTCCAGGTCAATTTACATCCTTGCATGGAAATTAGCTGTGAGGGGATGCAATTAGCTATTGTATATTTTGTTACAATTGTTCTTTAAGAAAAATCTGATCTGACAAATTTATATTGTTGACAATGTGATTTAAGCAGAGCCTAGATACAAACTTTCACCACCCTAATCAATAATGGTAAATCCTTTTGCTGAGGTGAACAATCTCTGACCTAGTATTCATATTTCTTTTACCAATTCCCTGTAATAAAATTGAACATTTTGTCACCACTTTGAGAAACACTGCCAAACACCTTAAAACACATGTCACACGCCAGCAGCCCCTCATTTTCCTCCTCCGGGAGTTTCTACATCTGGAATCATAATCACAGATAAAAACCTTGACAAAATTGCATCTGAGCACATTCCTCTCTGCAGCCTTTACTTTCTCATAACATTTAATACAATATTAATACCTGCTACCGAAAAGCAGGAGGGAGGAAAAGGGCTGCCAACCTCCACGTTTCCTGATGCATCATGTTCAAACCTGAAATTCACACTTCGTGTTTCATTTTAAGTTCAGTGCATTTAACAGGGCCCTAGAGAGAGAGCCCTGGTTAGTTCCCCAACCTGCTCAGCTGACGCCCAGGGAGGCGGTTTCAGAATTGTTCAGATCGCTGCAGGGAGAAGAGGAGGAGGAATTGGGCTCCTCTCTGCCTGCAACAGGCCAAGCCACTTATCTATTCTAGTGTCACAGACACGGGGTTTCTCTTCACAAACAGCTAAGGCTCCACTAATTTTTATTGTCGATAGCAGTGATAAGCAGATTTTCTGTATAGTGTGACCAAGGCAATGAGTTGATTTCAGAAAGAAAGAGATATGCCTGAACTGATTTGCTGCTGACTGACAGCCTCTCACACCAATATAAAACACTCCCTGCTTTGCTGAATGAGACCCACAAGCCTGGGAAAGGTTGGGGGGGGGTGTCCTCCTTGAAGATACAGGGCTTTTCTGCTCTCCCTGCCACTCAGCCTCACCCCACCCTTTCTTGGAGATAACCATAACCCCACATTCCTGTGCATTGGCAGGGAATCACCCTTCCTCTGCCTTACAGACAGGAGACAGAGGTTAGAGAGAAGGGGAAAGTGCAGGAAGCGTACACACTGGAGTTTCCTGGGGGCATGCATGATACCCTGGAGATAGACTTTCCCATGTTGGTGGCTTTGTTCAGTCCCTGCCACTCTAACTAGAATTGGGGTTGAGACAGACCAGGAGTGTCCCCTTCCTTTACAAAATGTAAACCTCCAGGTTTTTGGAAGTGTTACATGGTAACCTCTCTAACAGCAGCCTCAGTGTAGAGGGGAAATACAAACACACACACACACACACACTCTCTCTCTCTCTCTCTCTCTCTCTCTCTTCCCTGATCATTCCCACTGTGGTGAGGAAAGAGTATAATTTGCTGAATGGTGCAAGCAAGCCAGAAAGACAGAAGATGCTACACTTTACTCAGGGAATAGAGGCGGGCAACTGGCCCTGTGACTGCAGCCAACAGCTTTAAGAACACAGTCCTTTCTGCTTTAAGGTGGGGCGGGGGACATTCTCGCCTCTTTCTTCTTTGCAGTTATTATTCAAGAGTCTTCCCCAGTCCCCAGCACGGTCCTCAGAGCTTCAGGCCATACATTGGTAGTGCGCAAAGGGGGCCCCAGGCAGGGGGGTCTGGGGCCAAGGAGGGCGGCTCCCCTGCGCGGAATCCTTCCCTGGCGGCTCCCAAACCCAGCGTTTTCTCTGCCGCCTCTCCCTCGGGGGAGACTCGGAAAGGCTGCAAAAATCTGGGCGCCCGCTCGCTCGCTTGTCAAGAAGCAAACTGTCTTCACATTCTCCAAGAGCAACATCCCTGCCTAGGAAGAGGAAGGAAGAGGCAAAATAAATAAAACCAGTTAATGTTGTAGTTAACTTGCAAATCAAGTAAATCTGTTGGTGCCGTATTTGAGAAATAAACCATCACAGCGTCACAGCAAACACACACTTCTGAACGTCTTCATTTTGATTTAATGGTATATCAGCGTCAACTATCGCTTCCTCTGCTGGTACACACGGCCTGATGCCGCGGGAGGAGGGTGCCCATGTTTATCACCGAGTGAGATGACTAATTACACCTTGTCAATCACCGGCTATGAAGACATAAAACCAGCGCGCACAATGAAGTAGTTGCCTGCAGCGTCAATTAGTTGGCGATTCTGAGGTTATTGCGTGGCCCTGCTTTGGCCGCCTCTAATAACGGGACAGAGCGCCGGGAACCGCGCACTGATCAATCACCCTCCTTCAACGGCCGCCCCGCTACCTCCCCTCTCCCCCGCCCGGCCTGGCCTCACTTTCTCCCGGCGGCTTGCGCTTCCTCCCTCCGCGGCCCCGGATCCTTGGCGCCGGCAGCCCCGGGAGCTCCGGGAAGTTTGCGCGCGGCAGCTCCGCAGCCGGCAGCCAGGAGCCCCGCAGCCTTCGGGGAGCGCCGGGGCTGGTGGCCCCTTTGTTGGAGGAGGCGTGGAGTCAGCGCTTTTGTTCTGAGTTAGTCACGGTGGCCGGCTGGAGGCTGCTACCTCATTATGCGCCGGGTCTGCTTGTCTGCGAGGAAGCAGATGGTGGGGAGGTAGGCAGCGGCGAGAGTGGCCAGACCTGAATTCCGTTCACCTGTCACCTCCCACAAAAGGCAGGTTCGGGGGCCTTAGGGAATCGTGGCCCCTTTCGGGGGAGAGGGAGGTCGAGGGGCCGCAGTTTCCGGCGCCTGCGAAGGTTCCGTACCTGTCGGTGCCCGCTCCCCCCACCCCCTGCCTTTCCCTTGGCTGCGGCTTCTCGCACTGCGTAAATGTCACTCACGTGTCAGGATGTGTGTTTACAGCCTGTTCCTCTCCTTGTTTAGTCTCCGCGGACAGGGCTCAGCGGTTGCGCGACGTCTCCCGCCGCTGGGGGAGATTAGCAAAGTTACCGGCCTCTGGACCCCGGGGCTCGGGCGCCCAGATCCCGCCCCGCGGCGGGAGATGCGTTTGAGCCTCTTACAGATGGAGCGCGTCCCAGCCTTACGCAGAGGGATGAATAGAAAAGCGCACCGGGCGGGAATCCTGACTGCCTGGGAATCTGGGGTCGGCCCAGCGTTGGACTTGGGCTGCCGGTCCGAGAGGTGGCGACGGAATCGCGTGCCTATATGTACAGGGGAGTGGAAAGTCTCAGGGTGTGTTTCCACGTTTCTAGAGCCGGCTGCGGCAAGAGTGGCTAAGTACCCCACCCCCCGCCCCCAGATCTTAAGGCAGCCCCTCGAGCTGTCGAAACGTATCGCGTCCAGCCCTCCCGGGAACGGAGTTGCACCAAGGACAAGCACTCTAGCGTCGTTATAAATTTTTTCTACCCCTTGGGCGACCTCCAGATGAACCCTGATGACTCTCAGATTGGATTTTCATTCCCTACTTTCTTTGAAAGAAAGTGCCCCAGATGCGTCAGTAACACATGCCTATGTATTCGTGTAGGCGTCCGCGTGCCTGCGCGCCGGCCGTGTGCAGGCGCCGAAGCACACGTCTGTGCGAACACACGGGCACGCGCGTTTTGGGTTTAATGGTCCTTCCCTTGCGCTGGGGCATCTGTGCACATGCAGCATATACACACATACTTGAAACTTCAAATTTTTTCAAATATGCAAAACGGCGTCGTAGAAGCACTCGCAGTGATTTCAGTAGAATGGCCTGAGCACGCGAGTGCAGGTATAACGTGCAATTTACCGTTTTGCAATTGCACCCTCCTTCCCCTCTCTGGACACTTATATGCGATGCGCATTTGTAGACCCTAGGTCTATAGTGGTGCTGGCTGTGATTTTGCCAACAGAGATAAAATTCGTGCTGGCCATGTTTTTACCAACAGAGATGAACATGTGTATTTGCACACATGAACACAAGTTCATGTGCTTGGGCATTACACGCATACATATATTTGTGCACACGGATATTTATGTGTGAAAGTAACCTGTACATGTGAAAAATATGATATAGTGCCTCAACTCTGTATGCTGTGTGGTAAACCGCAGATCCTGGCTATCCCCTTACCTGACCTGGCAAACAAGTCATTTCAGACTAACACCCCCCTTGTCCCCATTAGACAGAGCCAAACCTGCCTCCGAAGCAGACCCAGATGGGACTCGGACGTGCTTATTCAGTTTTTGTCTACAATCATTTTATTTCCTAAATCCCTCCCCACGAGACACCTGGAGATTTCCTTCCAGTCCCCAAGACACTCTAGGGTGAGCCTGAAACCTGGAGGCTGGGGTGGCAGTGGGGATTTACCCGGCACACTAGATTGTTGGCCCCTGACGAGGTGGTGCAGCCAGACAGATAAGGTGGACTCCGCCTTCAGCCAGCCGGGTCTGAGGCATGGTGTGCCCAGTGGGCAGGAATGGGCCTGTGGATTTTAAGAACCTCACTGTTATCAAATGTATCTCGGAGTGAGAAAGTTTTAATGGAAGAGGAGAAAGAGGGAATGAAATAATTTGCTAAGTGCCTACTATGTTCCAGGCATTTTACATCCACAGTCTCTTTCGTTCATCACATCATGTGGAGGAGACCTCGTCTCCCACTATAAAGGTCAGAAACAGGTTAAGTGAGGATAAGTCACTGTCTAAGGTTACAGTGCATGTAAATGGCAGAGCTAGGAGTCGAACCCTAGCCTTTCTGAGTTCCTAAAGCCATTCTCTCTCCCACTCCTCCAGGCTGGGGAGGGACCGGGAAGAGCGAGAAGAAGCTACACGCTGGGCTGCAGATTGGGGCCTAGCGGGCTTGGAGCGTGGATATACTGGCTGGCCCCCTTCTCCGGGAGTCACAGCTCTCGCCGGTCTCGCCTCTCAGGCTCAGCCGGGTCCCCAGGAGGCCTGCACGGCCGCCTACAGCCCGCTGTGCAGAGCCCGGGCCGAAGGCGGAGCTCTATGGGAAGCGGCCGAAGGCTCTTGCAACTCTGCCCCAGGCCTGCCTTCCCAGGCCTCCAGGCGGGTGCCTGAGGCCGCAGCTCCAGGTCGAGGGGAGACCGCAGTGAGAACTCCTCGAGTATCCCCTGGCTGCGCCTTCTTAGGATAGAGGGTTTAATTTTCCTTTCTGAAGATATCGCAGGAAGCTGTTCGTATCTTAAAAACTCCAAACCCCGCGCTTTCCCTCCTCCCTGCCACCCCCCCACCCCGCCCCGCGCCCTCCAGCCTTGCCCACCAGCTCCCACCATCTCGACTCGACTCGACTCCTCTTGCCTCTCCCCTCCCTCTCGGGTCTCCCGCCTTCCCGGAGCACGCGCTGCCAGGGCCTGGGGCGCCGAGCGGCCAATGGCGCGGCGGCAGGACGTGATGTCAGGCGCGGCTGTAGAAAAGGCGCGGAGGCTTGCGCTGGCGCGGACTGCAGAGCCGGGGCTGGGCTAGGCGCGCGCTTGGAGAGCATTGCGCGCTGCTGGGCCCGCGGCCGGCGGCTCCTCCTCCCACTCTGCTCCTCCTCTTTTTTCTCCTCCTCCACCTCCTCCTCCGCCTCCTCCTCCTCCTCTTCCTCCTCCTCTTCAATTCTCCCGGTGGCTCGGCTCGGCTCGCTGGCTTCGGAGAAATCCCTACTCCAGTAGCCGACTCAGCGCCCGAGGGTCGCCTTGGGCTGGGGGAGCACCCCAGGGAGGGGAGGGGTTCAGGCAGCTGGGCCGTCGTGGGCACCTAGCGTCTTCTGGGTGAACCCCGACCGCAGCCGTCGCCGCCTCGGACAGAGTTTGCGCCCCTGCTTTGCGCCCCGGGCGCCGAAGCCGGGCGGGCGATGCCCGCGGCTTGAAAGCGCCCGCGGCGGGCGCCGACCTCTGCCCTCTTTTCCAGCTCCCCCCTCTTGCTCCGTGCCCTTGTGACCCTGGCTTTGGCGCCGTCGCCCAGGCGCCCCGCAATGTAGCTGCCCCCGCGCCTCGTCGGGAGGCGTCCTGGCCCGCAGGCGCCCGGGGCCCGGAGCCCGGCCTGGGGGCGCAGCCGAGCTCGGGCGGGGCCGGGGCCGCGGTGGCGATGCACCGGGCCCGTTAGCGCCAGGAGCGCCAGGCAGCTGAGGCGGGGGGCAAGCCCTCCCTCGGAGGAGCCGCGCCCCCGGCCCCGCCGGTCCCGCCGCGATGCTGTTCCACAGTCTGTCGGGCCCCGAGGTGCACGGGGTCATCGACGAGATGGACCGCAGGGCCAAGAGCGAGGCTCCCGCCATCAGCTCCGCCATCGACCGCGGCGACACTGAGACGGTAGGCACGCGGCTGTGGGGTCGGGGCTGAGAGCTGGGATGGGGCCGGGCCAGTCAGCGCTTCTGTCCCTGAAGTTTGGGGAGCGTCCTTCGTGCCGCACGGGACTGGGTGCTGGGGATCCTCGGTCTGAATGCAAGGCCGGTCGCTCCCGGCTCCGGGGAAACCCGGCTGCTGGGGCGATAAGGGAAACAAGGTTGAAACCGAAATCTCGGCCCCCGGGAGTGGAGGAGAGCGTTTCTTCCGAAGTGTAAGCGAAGTCCCATCCGCGGCCCGGGGCGGCGGCTCCCTTCTCACCTTGCCGGGCGCCGGGGTCGACAGCCCTGCGCTCTCCTCCACCTCTCGGCTCCGGTTGCTGGCCGCGCCGCAGGCGGCGCCAGGAAAGGGCGAACCAGCCGGGAGCACTGGGGCTCCAGCCGGCTTGGGCCGCTCCCAGCTTCCCGACAATCAGGGATCCCCCTCGACCCCCAGCGCAGTTTCAGAGGCCGAAGTTCCTGGCCAACGTTTGTCGTTGATCGCGTCCCCACACCCTTGACTGGTCAGACAGACAGGCCAGGGCTCGGAATTCAGGCTCCGGCCTGGCCCTCGCCGAAGGAAACTCCGTTCAGATCTCTACACCTGGCTCCTCGGGCCCAGCTCCAAATAGCCAGTTCCTTGCCTCGGACCTCCCTGGGGGCTAGACGAACAGACACTGCCCGAGCAGCAGGCCTAGAAGTGACCTTTAGGAGGCCGCGGAGGTGGGGAGCACGGGAGAAGCTTCTCTGCTCCGGGAGCAGGAGCAGCGGCCTCAGTGGCCTCCCGGCCTCCGAGCCCTTCTTCCTCGGTTAGATCTTCCCTGCTGGTCACTTTGGATAGCGGAGGATTTGGGTCGAACCTGTCCTGCACCCAGAGACATTGAGGGTGTTTCTGCACCCCACTCACCATATTCCTGGACCCAAGCGGGCCCCAGCCATGGCGGCAGAGGAGCCAGAAGTTGCCTGACTTGTCCCGGCCTTACTGGAGCTGGGGCCCAGGAACTCTGCTGTCTCTCCGAAGAGGATTCTGTGTGGAGGGTGATTTAATGGTCACCTTACCCCCCGGGGGGCTCATTTAAGAAGTAGTTTGGGGAAAGCTCTTGGAGGACTTGACTGGAGTAGCTGTCCCGGTCCCTAAACACTGCCTGAGCATTTTTGGGGAAAGGACAGGGAGGACTGGAAGGGAGCGAGGTTAGCAGGAGAGCCTTTTAGGCCAGGAGCCCGGCCTGGGCCGGTGGCCTGTTAGCGCTGCGCAGGCGGGCCTCGGTTCTGAGCTGCCAGGAAATGGAAATGGGCTTTCTGGGGTGGGGGAAGTGCCTGCACGCCCTGGTAGCCCCCTCCGCGTTCTGGGCAACCGAGGCCACAGAGGGAGCTGTGGGTGCCGGTTTCCCGCGGCGGCGGGGTGCTGGCTGACGCAGGCGCTGCCGTCTTCCGCCTCCTTCCCTTCGCAGACCATGCCGTCCATCAGCAGTGACCGTGCTGCGCTCTGCGCTGGCTGCGGGGGCAAGATCTCGGACCGCTACTACTTGCTGGCAGTGGACAAGCAGTGGCACATGCGCTGCCTCAAGTGCTGCGAGTGCAAGCTCAACCTGGAGTCGGAGCTCACCTGTTTCAGCAAGGACGGCAGCATCTACTGCAAGGAAGACTACTACAGGTAGCCCCCACCCAGCGGCCCCTCAGGACCCCTCCCCCCACTCTCAGGCACAATCTTACAGTTTGGCCCCCTCCTTTCTCTTTAGTCCCAGGAGAGGGTTCACGACATAGGACTGCCCGCGCCCCAGCTTCTCCAAGCCAGAACCAACTGGGTGATAGCCTTTTAAAGCAGCAATTTGGGGAGCCCTTGGAAAGGTCTACAAAGTATGGGAACCAGAAAAAAGCAGAAGCTGCCCTCCCTCTTGGAGCTTACACCGTAAAAAAGCGAGGGTTGGGATTCTTGCTCCTTTCTTTGAAGTTTCTTGAGTTAATCTGAGGTTATAGAAACAGGCACCCCCAAACCTAGGCAGCCCAAGCCGGTGTGAAACTGTTGGAAGGAGAGCTGTGGGAGTGGGTGCATTTCCGGGTCTTGGGAGAAAATGGGAGTGAAAGCTGGCCAAGATCAAAGAACCAGAATCACTAGCAGACTCGGAGTTCCCTTTTTCTCCTTCTCCCCAGTTTTGGGGTTAAGGTCTATGTACATTCTCTCTGTCTCTGTCTCTGCTGCTGTGTCTCTCTCTCTTTCCCTGTCTCTGTGTTTCTTCCAAATTACAAAGGTCAGTGGGATTCCCAGATGCTGGTTTGGAGGGAGGAGTAAAGGTTGAGGAAAGGGTAGGTGATAAGTTTCTACCTCCACCTCTACGGAAGGGCTTTCCTAGGGCTTGTGGAGACTTTGGGTGAAGTAGAAGCCTTTGTAGGTGTGAGTGTGTTAGGAGAAACTATTTCAGGACAGGACCAGGCCTTGGTCAAAATCTAGTTCCCTCTACCCCCATCCTCCAAATAAAGCCTAGGTTGTCCAGCTTGAAGGGATTGCCCCCCGCAGCAGCAGTGGTACCTGGAGGAGGAAAAGGGGGGTACCCAACCGTATGTCCCCACAGCCCCTTCCTCCATGGTCCCTACAGGCGGTTCTCTGTGCAGCGCTGCGCCCGCTGCCATCTGGGCATCTCGGCTTCGGAGATGGTGATGCGCGCTCGGGACTTGGTTTATCACCTCAACTGCTTCACATGCACCACGTGTAACAAGATGCTGACCACAGGCGACCACTTCGGCATGAAAGACAGCCTGGTCTACTGCCGCTTGCACTTCGAGGCGCTGCTGCAGGGCGAGTACCCCGCACACTTCAACCATGCCGACGTGGCAGCGGCGGCTGCTGCAGCTGCAGCGGCCAAGAGTGCAGGGCTGGCCGCAGCAGGGGCCAACCCTCTGGGTCTTCCTTACTACAATGGCGTGGGCACTGTGCAGAAGGGGCGGCCGAGGAAGCGCAAGAGCCCGGGCCCCGGTGCAGATCTGGCAGCCTACAACGCTGGTGAGTGTGCAGCGCACTGAGCGCCCCCGTCGGGTTGGGAGAAAGTGCGAGGCAGCGACGGCTGGGAGCTGGAGTGAATCTCTGTGTGCTGGGCAAATAGCTAGCCTGAAGTACCGGTTGGCCTTCCCGAAGGGACATTAGCCCCCTGGGCTTCCCGCCTGTGCGTCCTCGTCCTCGGCTGGTACGGGAGGAGAAAGTGTAGTCCTCCCTTGCTGCCCGGGTGCAGGGCCTTGTCTCTGAGAAATTGCTTTTTTTTGGAGATAGCTTTTTGGTTTGGGCCTTTGCCCCACTTTGCTGGGCAGAAAGTGCAGGATGGAGAGAGCAAGGCGGCGCCGGCACCAAACAGGCTCTGGGTTGGCGGGGCTGAGGGCGGGGAGCTGGGGCAGCGGAGGAACAAGGCAGGGCTGCGAGGCTCCCGAGAGAAAGGACTGGCAGTGGCCAGGGGTGTGCAGCCCTACCGCGGGAAATGTCCCAAGGGCGGCAGGCTTGGGGAACTCAGAAAAGCAAAGGCTGCGGGTTCTTTTGCTCTGCCCGATCCGCCTTTTAAGCCGGTCTCAGTTTTCCCGGCTCCTTCCTCCGAGTTCCTGGCGCCTGCTGGGGTGAGGGCCGCGACCCCTGGAAGCGGGCATCCAGGCGGGGACCAGACCCAAGCAGGCCTGGCCTCGCGCCGGGGTGGGGTGGGGAGAGGTGGGGGGACTTGGTTCGGATTTCCGGTATCTTTGAACCCCAGGCCATTCGCGGAGTAGCTCTGCCCCCTCCCGTGCCCCTCCCTGCTCGGGACAGCTGCAGAGGTTCTGAGTCCCAGCAACTGAGCCGTCAACATCTGCCCGAAGTCTGCAAGGCCCGGAAAGGTTTATGACTCTCCGGGCTTCCGAACTAGAGTTTATTTGCAATGATTTTCTTTCTTTCGTTTGCAACAGAATCAGATTTGGCGATTTTGTGTTCTTCCTCCTTTTCCCTTTAGTCTAATGCATAAGCGGAAAAATAAAAACAAACAAACAAACAAACAAACAAAAAGCAAACCCCAGACCGTGCAGACGGGGCTGTGGCGGGGAAGAAGTCAGTTATTTTCATCTTAAAGAATCTGAGTTAAATGGGGAGGGAAATGAAGGGCGGGTGGGGGTGTCCCCTTTTCGCTCCAACGAAATCACGGGTTGGGGATCATGGGGCGTGTGTCTCTGTGTGCAGAACTGGGGCGGGGGGAACGCAGCCCCCAGTATGGTAAATGGTGAAGCAGCAGTAGGCCAGTCGGTGGCGTGGATTTAAGATTTGCTGAAGGCACTACCACAGATGTGGCTCTCTGGAACTTCCGTCCTCATCTCCTACCACCCTGAAAATAAATCGAGTTTGGACCCGCTCCCCCTAAACCAGGCCGATTCTATTTATCAAGTGGGGTCAACTTCCAGTCAGAAGCACCTCGCAGGGCTCGGCTCCCGGGCACCTGGTAGCTGGGGAGCGGTATTGTTTTCCTGGGCACGCAGGTTCCGCGCTAGGTTTAGAATTGTGTGAACAGAGAGTAGAAGGTACAGAGATTTATTTGTGCTTTTTGCTGCTCAGCCGTTTCCCCCAGCGAGATGGGCTGGAGGCTGAATTTCAAGCCCTGTTGAACCTCTGCAAGAGACACCCCCCACTCAGCCGTCTCACTTTCTCTTGGGCTCCCCTCTCTGTTTTTCTCCTTTCTGCTCTCTCCGTCCTTTCTATCTCTTTCTTTCTGTGTGTGTGTGTCCCTGTTTGTTCCCCTGCCCTCCTCTCCGGCCTGGGCCGGGGCTCCTAGTCCTGGGAGAAATGTCGTTCAATGCACCAGTGGTGGCTGTGCGGCTGGCTCCTTCGGGGCTCCCAGGACTAGGTCGGGGGAAGAGAGTATCTCCCCCACCTCGCGGGGCCCAGCCCGGCCTTCCCAGGTCTGGCGTCCGCCCTTACCTTCCCTCCCCTCCCCTCCCCTCCGGCACTGGCAGGAGAGATATGGCTGCGGTGTGGGCCGCTGGGCAGCTAGGGCTGGAAAGTGGGGACCCTGGAGGGTGCGATCGCAGATGGGGTGTGCGGGCGCTGGTCGTGTTTGTGTGCGTGCGGGGTTCCAACCGTGGGGGCACGAGCTTGTTTGTGACAGTGTCCCACATCCAAGGGCCCGGCCACGCCGACCCGTTGCAAAGCCTCTTGCTCTGGGGACAGTCCCTCCGAGGCGCGGCGGCACCTTCCAGAAGGGCGGGCGAGCTGGGGGCCGAGTGGGGAGGGGGCGCCGTCGGGGTGCCCAGCGCCCGGCTTAGGGCAAAGCCGCGGGTCGGAAAGTCCTTCCGGGGCGGGGCCGCAGCGGCCTCCTCCGGCAGCCCCTCGGCCAGGGCCCTGGGGGAACCGAAACCTCCCGCCACCCTCGCAGGGCTGCCAGCGGGCTGGGGGCCCGGGAACAGAGGCGGGAGCAGGCGAGGGGCCCGGGCCACGCTCTTTCCGCCGGGGCTTGCGCGCCGCGGCCGCGGGAGTCCCGCGCGGACCGGCCGGACGCCCGGCCTCCCCCAGCCCCAGCTTTTTGTGTGTGTGTGCCTGGCGGCGTAATTACTGATTTGATTCCAATCCATTATTTAGACAATTGAACCTACAATCTCGTCTTTAGTAAAATGAGGCGAAGTCAGATTTGATTACAGGTTCAGTCCCAGCGACAAGAGCTCGAAACCCGATGGGTTAATAACAGATCACGAGTAAATTATTCATGATTTTACGAGCTCTTTAGCTCCATTGAATCGGCCTAATTGAGAGGAAAAAAAAAAAGAGAGAGAGAAAGCCCGGGTCCTCCCCCTCCCCTCGGCCCCTCGCTCCTCCCCGGATCCGATCCTGGGGAATCTCGACCCGGCCCGGGCACTGGGGGCGGGAGTGAGGGGTTTGGGGCGCCGGCCAAACCTGGGCCCCACGGCTGCCTCCCCCGCCCCCTGACCTCGCCTCTGGCCGGCCTCGGCCTTGCTACCTAGGGACGGCTCCTTTTCTTTTTTCTCCCTTCCCCTTCTTTCCCCTTTTCACCAACTCCCCCACCATTCACGGCTTCGGAAAAGGCCTCCCCCTCAGGGACAGGGTCTCCTGGAGCCCCGGGATTCAGCTCGGCCACCGGGCCCTCGCCACAGGCTACCCCTGTTTCCGGGACTCGCTTTCCCCTTGGCTCTCACTGTCTGTTCTTGCTGTCTTTGTAGCTGTCTCTCTCTGGTTTTCCCCGCTCCTTCGCTTTCTTTTCCTCTGCCTCTCCTCTCTTTTTCCTGGCTCTGTCCATCTTCCCTCCCTACTCCCTCTCTCTTTCTCTCTCTCCATTCTGCCTTTCAGTGTCGTTTTCTCTCCTTTCTCTGCCCTTTCTGTCCCTCTCCCCCGCACCACTTCCCCCACCTAGGCGGCACTCAGGGCAGGTCCCTTGGGCCCAAGGGGGCGTCGGGATCCCCACGGAGCTCATTAACAGCAACCAAGCCAGGTGGGGGCTGGGTGGAGGGATGGGCCCAAAGATCTTCCTTGGGGAGGCCTGCCCCACCCCCAGTGGAGCTGGGAACTGGCGGAAAGAAAAGGGCTGCTCACCTCCGCGGGTTCCAAGCAGTTCTGGTGGATCATGTTCAGAGGCATCCTCTGATCCCCTTTAAATTGCAGGAACCCGGCTCTTCACTCTGGGCGCGCTCTCTGTGGGAGTGCAGCCCCGTGGGTGAGGGGACCTGAGGGCAGGTGGAAAGAGGCCCTTAGGAGGTGTAGCCCCTAGCTGACAGCTCCAAAGTCCTGGACAAGACCAGTGTCTTGCAAATTCTCTCTGCAAGGGGCTATTCCTCACCTGGGCAGGGGAAGGGGGAGGTCACCAGCAGAGTAAAAGTTCTTTGGAGGTAGTGTGGTCAGATAAAATGCAGGACCCCTAGTTAAATTTGAATTTTGGGTAAATAACAAATACATTTTTTAGTGTAAGTGTCCTGAGCAATATTCACATTTTGGATAAATAACGAATACATTTGAAATTTGTAGTGTAAGTGTCCCGTGTAATATTTGAATTTCAGATAAATGACAGTATTTTAGTGTAGCTATGTCACCTGTAGTATTTGAATTTTAGGTAAACAACAAGTACATTTTTAATATAGGTATGTCCCATGTAATATTTAGGACATGCTTATATTTAAAAAATCATTGATTTTTTATCTGAAATTTGTATTTAACTGGGCAACCTGTATTTGCATTTACTAAATCTAGAACTCTGTTATAGATACATGATAAGGGCACAAGGTATCTTCTCAGTTCCCCACTTTAGGTGGACTGAATGTGCACCTCTTATGAGGCTTACCCCAAGGCAGGACCTTAAGTGTGGTGCCCACGTTTCCAGAGGTTAGGAGGGCATCTTGGGAGCGGTCCTGCATGACCCCATCAGCTTCCAGGTGGCAGAGCAATTTTCTGAGGCCCACGTTTTCACCCATATTCCCCAACCCCAATACCAGCCAGGTATTGGCAGCCTGGCCCCCGTGAGGCCCCTTGTGGGTAGGGACAAGGCTCCCTCCTCCCTTCATGGTGTAGTGGAAGAAAACAAGAAGGACTCTAGTGCAGAATCCAGGCTCAACAGATTAAGATCAATCTAGTCGGTTACAGGTGGTGTGGTTGTGGGCAAGTGGCTTCATTTCCCTTAGCTTTAGTTTCTCTAAAATGGAAAGAGTCATAGCCACCTCTCCAAGTGGCAATGATGTACAGTGACATTTGTAAAGCGAAACCCATACCATAGCTGTCTACTGCATGTTTATTTCTTCCTTGGACTTCCTTCCCCTTCCACTCTGCCACTGTATGTGGACCGCAGCAGGTCTCTGAACTTCCCGGAGCCTAATTTGCTCCATTTGTTCCACGGGGAAACAACCATCTCACAGGGTAGTGATGAGGATTAAACTGCAAAATGCAATTTCCAACCTTTGGCCCAGTGTCGGGGGTGCCAGTGTCCTTCAGTACTTTTGGGTGTGGTGAAATGAAAGTGAGTCTCTGTCTCAGCAATTTCTAGTGCCAGTCCCAGACATGGTAGGGGGAGATGGCAGAGAGCACTCATCCTTAGGAGTGCCTTGGGAAACAGGAAGAGTGCAGGCCCAGAGACCTTGTCCTGCTGTGTCCGAAGTCAAGAGACTTCCCTGGCCGAGCCTCGGTTTCAACATCTGTAAAAAGGGGAAAATAATACCTGGTGCTCCTTGGATTGTTTCCCAATGAAAATGTGCCTGGAAAGCCTTTTAACACATCATCTGGAGTCCAATCAGCCATCAACAAGTTGTAGCTGTTGTGGTTGTTACTGCTGCTGCTGCTACTGTTGCTTTTATTATCATAACATAATGGCTCAGAATGATTTTGGGATTCTCCCAGAGCTGGGATTCAGTGCTGCAGTTCCTAGCAGAGTGATCCTGGGCGATTGCTCTCTCTGAGCCTCAGTGTCTCCATCTATAAAGTGGGGATACTGTCCCCAGTTCGCTGTGGCTCAGACATGCGGCAGGGTTAAGGATAGAAGTGTTTGGCAGCAGGTGGGGAGAGTGTGGATTTGGCATGGGGGTGGGTCGGGAAGTTCGCCGCTCACCGCCGCCGCCGGCTGTGTGTCTCCTCCCTAGCGCTGAGCTGCAACGAAAACGACGCAGAGCACCTGGACCGTGACCAGCCCTACCCGAGCAGCCAGAAGACCAAGCGCATGCGCACGTCCTTCAAGCACCACCAGCTTCGGACCATGAAGTCTTACTTTGCCATTAACCACAACCCCGACGCCAAGGACTTGAAGCAGCTCGCGCAAAAGACGGGCCTCACCAAGCGGGTCCTCCAGGTCAGCCGGGGCCAGGGGTGCGGGTAGGGAGAACCACCGGGGACTGGGGTGGAACCCTGCACCCCCCCACCGTGAGCCTTGGAAACTTCCACCCTGTGTCTGCTTCTCTGTTTATCTTTCTCATTCTCTTTCTTCACCTCTCCCTGTCTGTATTTCAGGTTTTTTTCCTTTGTCTTTTCTCTTTTTCGGTTTTTGCCTCTCTGTTTTTCTGTTTGTGTATCCCTCCATATTTGGTCTCTTCTCTTTCTTGTAAACAATTCCTAGTTTCCGTTTATTATTCAAGTGACACTCATTTTACACATGTTCGTGTCATTAGAGGTTCAAACATGTCAGATAAATCTAGAGGCCGCCCACCCCTTCCCAGGACATCCACCCAAGGTGACTGTCGTTAGCGCCTGCTTCTTGCTTCTCATCCGCTCTAGTTTCTCTTCTCTTGCTATCTGCCTCTGTCTCACTTCCCCCTCTCTCTTCCTTCAGGCATCTCTCTAGATTTATCTTCTGCCTCCCAGACTCTACCGGAAGCAAGGTTTGGTGGTGGGAGTGTGTGTGGGCAGATTCCCTGGGTGGGCAGGTGGGGGCAGGGCTCACTTGGCTGGGTCTGCCCAGAGGACATGGTGGGGTGGCAGAGTGGCTGAGTGCCTGTGAAACTGAGCAGAACTGCACTTATATGTGAGGGTACTTTCTTAACAGAGGAGATCCAGAACATTCACTAGATTTCCATACCCCCAGAGATGTTAAGAACCCTAGTCTGGGGGCGCAGGGGGAGGTCCCAGGCTCCTGCATGACCCAAAGTTGTGGCAGAGCCTTGGGCCAGAACTCAAACTGTCAGCTCCTCCTTTTACTCATTTTAGGATCTTAGGAAAGTCACTTAACTTTTTGAGCCTCAGTTTCCTCATACATGAAATGGATACAATAAATTATGCCTCAGGGTTATCCGAGGAACCACTGAAATGACGTGACTATGGCGTGACCTGACACTTACGTGCTCAGTGGATAGTAGCCAATAATAGTATTAACTAGGTTCATTAGCTGGCATGCATTCATTAGTATGAGCAATTATTCTGGTAGCTGGATCTCAGTTTCCCCATTCGTACAAACAGAAGGCAAGACAGTGCCTCCCTTTATAGCAAGTTTAAGCAAAGCAAGTTTAACCAATTTATTCGTCAGAACGTGTGGTTATAGTGACAGCGACGCACATTTTGAGGGAAGAAAACCGAGGGATGAAGTGACCGGACAGTCTCACAACAGGAGGGGAGGTGGTGGGATTCGAGTCCAGGCCAGTCTGACCCACCCTCCAACCCCAGGTCTTGGGACTGAGGGCTGGGAGGTGACACAAAGGGGATGATGGAGACGGAGGGCTGCGCAGCGGCCCTATGAAAGTTCTTGCGAGTTTGTCAGAAATTACCAAAAAAAAAAAAAAAAAAAAACCTTTCGTGGGGCGGGTTGAGGCTGTGTCACGGCGCAACCGCAGCTGCAGCTGCCGGAGGAGCTGGGAGTTGGGGTCTCTAGGCTGCTGAGGTGCCCCCTGGGTAGCGCTGCCCAGGGGGGAGCGGGCGAGAGGCTGCAGGCGAGGGAGGACTGGGTGACGTAGCCGAGGTAGGGAGCGCCGGCCAATGGGACGCCGATGCGCCTCTCTGGGCCCGCCCCTCCCTCGCGTCCGTTTTGCAGGCAGCTTCGAGTCCCACTGGCCTGGGCTCCTGGTGGGGTGGAGGACAAGCCTACACCCGCTGGGGTAGCAGGTCTCGCTCGTGATTCCTTCGTTCTTTGCCTTCTTGGGGTTAGGTCAAGGACCCTCTGTGGCGTCCCCTCCCTTCAGCCGTGGGTGAGTTCGGACTGAGGACTTGGGGTTGGGCTGCCTTTTCTCTGGTTAGTAGGACCCTTCCTTCCTCACCACCCTAGATCCTCTGTGGCAGGGATGTCCAATCTTTTGGCTTCCCTGGGCCACAGGGCCACATTGGAAGAAGAAGAACTGTTTTGGGCCACACATAAAATACACTAACATGAATAATAGCTGTTGAGCTTTAAAAAAAAAAAAACTCATAATGTTTTAAGAAAGCTGATGAATTTGTGTTAGGCCACATTCAAAGCCCTCCAGGGCATAGATAAGCTTGCTCTATGGAGTGGGGTCGGGGGAGCGAGGGCAGTTCTATGAATTAATGCTTGGGCTGAGGACAGAACTGGGCTCAGGAAGACCTGGACTGGGTTCACTGGCTGTGTATTGGACAAATTAGTTCCCCTCTCTGAGCCATGGATTTCTCATCTGTAGAAAAGGTACCATTAGGGCACAAACCTCTCTCAGTTATCCAGATTAAATGAAATGAAGAGTAAGTACCCATAGTTGAATCGGAATCTCCAGTGAAGAGCCAGTCTCTGTTGACCTTGGGGAGGCAGGAGGCTTGGTCACTTGGCTTAGGAACAAATCAGATTTCCAGGAGAGTTACCTCTTATTCTTTAATCTGACGACATACATATTGGCACCAGGCCCTGGGGACACAGAGATGAACAAACCACACTCCTGGCCCTGAGGAAATTCACCTGTTAGCTATAGAGACAGACCCATGCATAGTGTCCTCATGGTGTGATCAATTGGGGCACATACTGAGGGACCCCAGAGGAGGGACCAGCTGCTCTGTGTGCCAGGCATCATGATCCCTCTTCCCCACCACCCAGATGAGAACATGGAGGCCCAAATGATCTCCACTTGCCCCAAATCACACTTTGCTAGTTACCTGCAGAGCTAGTTCCAAATCCAGGCCTGTCTGATCAATGGATATAGTTCTTCCTTGAGCCAATCTGGCAATGACTGTCTGAGTGTATCATTTAGGATCTGTGCGTTGGGGGTGGGCATACCTGTAACACTGTTCTCCCTTTTTCCCAGACCACATTTGTACAAATTCCAAATATTCCCTACTGTACACGATGATACAGCAGTTTACAAAGCATTATCTTTCCAGCCACTTAGCTACCTTACCTTAATATTTTTTCTGCCCATTTTGCAGATGAGAAACTTAAGACCTAGTAAGATGAGGTGATTTGCTGCTGGCTACAGGAGCCAGGCATTGGCAGTGTGGGGCTCGGTCCCAGGTGCCCTGACTGCCGATGGAGAATCTGGGGGACGTGGGATGGGAGCAGTTTTAGGTGAGGCAATTAGTAGTATAGCTTTGAAAGGTAACAGACTGGTTTTAATTCTCTCTGACTTACTAGCAGTGAGATTTGGATGCTTTAACCTCTCCTCTCTGAGCCTGATTCCTTATCTGGGAGATGGGAATGAGAATGCTGTCTTACCGGTAGTTGCATGGAGGAAATGAGATGACATACAGTATAATTTACAAAGTATAGAGTCAGGACCCAGCCATGCTCATCTCATGCCCTCATTTACCCAGCACCGTTCAGACTGCAACCCTTTTTGCACACATCTTAAAAATGGGATTATCTTCATTTTGCAGATGATGAAACTGAGGTTCTGAGAGTCTAGGACCCTGGCCCTGAGTCTCACAGCTTGTAAATGATGAAGCCAGGAGTCAAGTACAGATCGGTCAGATTCCAAAGCTCTTTCCAATATTGCACATGTAGGGATTGTGCCTTTTCTCCCCTTGGATCTGGCTGCGGAATGCAGCAGTACAATGGGAGAGGAGAGAAGGCGTAGGTCACCGATGCCATGTCTTGGTAGGAAAGCAGAAACCTCTAGTGAAGCGCTGATCACATAAAAGCTGCTCACATTTGTCATCAGCAGCATGACAGCTATAATACTCTATCAGTATGGGCAAGGTGACTAGGAAACAGAAGGGCCCCTTGGAAAGAAGTGTGTTAAGATTTTTAGCTTTACAAATGCATGGAGATCGTTTCTCAGCACATAGGAGTTGCTTTTCTTCCTTCCTGTGGAAGCACCAGGGAGGCAGAATATTAAGATGCCCTAAGCTTGGGGAAACGGGTGATGAGCTTATTGATTTGGGTGGGTGAAGGTCTCCATAGGGGTTCCCTGGTGTGACTTTGGAAGAAAATACATTTTAACCACCAACAGTTTAAAAACTACCTTTCAGGCTGGGCGAGAGGGCTCACTCCTGTAATCCCAGCACTTTGGGAGGCTGAGGTGGGCAGATCAGTTGAGGCCAGGGATTCAAACCAGCCAGGCCAACATGGTGAAACCTCCATCTCTACTACAAATACAAAAAATTAGCTGGGCATGGTGGTGCACACCTGTAGTTCCAGCTATTCAGGAGGCTGAGGCAGTAGAATCACTTGAACCCGGGAGGTAGAGGTTGCAGTCAGCTGAGATCGTATCACTGTACTCCAGCCTGGGCCACAGAGAGAGACTCTCTCCAAAGTAAATAAATAACTAGCATCTTTCAGGTGCCTAGTTAGTTGTTAGTAACCTGTGTGAGAGTTTATGAGCTGAGAACTCTAGCTTTTTTCCGGCTACTCACCTGTTTAGCAGACACACTAATCTACCATGTGCCAGGTAGGGCTGTAGGCCCTGAGGATTCAGTGGGGAACAAGACAGTGAACAAACCCCCCAGGAACGTCCAGCCCAGAAGGCATGTGGAGCAAGATGTGGGATAAACACTTGACATCGTGCTAAGATTAATCTCTGTATTTTTTTAAACGATTCTAAGATCAAATCGGTTTGGGAAAGGCTCAAGGTTGACTATGTCTTTCTCTTGGAGACCAGAGCATGTTAGCATTAATACAGACATTGAGAAATCTGGAAGAGACTCAACTCAACTTAGTCTAATCTAACATTTCCCAAATTTTATTTGGCCATAGACTTCTTATTTAACTCTTGAAATAAAATGGAAGACTTGCTAAGTAGAAGAAATACGAGGGTACAATGAGAGCATGTAACACAGAGGCCCGACCTGCTGAAGGAGGTAGTCAGGGAAGGCTTTCCTGAGGAGGAGGTGCACTTTATACCAGGGCAGGTCACTTCATTTCTTTGAACCTCCGTTTCCCCACCTGTAAAGTGGTCTTTGTCCTGCCTGTCCACCACCTAGGGCAATGATGAGTGTCCTGGATGGTCTAAGCTGTGTGGAGTTTCACAGGCAATTTGGCCTGAACCTCTCGTTTCAGAGGAGAGGAAGTCGAGACATGGAGGTGGTGTGACTCTCCCAAGAACCACAGCAAAGTGGTTAGAACCCTGGGGCTGGAAACAAGGGTTTCTGATTTCCAGTTTGGTGCTTATTACTTCTGGTTCTTTAAAGAAAACTTCTTTAAAAGTTTACAAAATACTAGAACTGCTATACTGACAGTTTAGAAAAATAGGAAAAATAGAAAAAAAAAAAAACAAAACACCAAAAACTTACCCTTCTAAGAGCACAGGAGCCCAGTAACTGAAGTGTGTTATTTAGCGGTTAAGGGCACGGAACCAGTCTGTTGAAATTCATATCTCAATTCTGCCTCTTACTGGCTGTGTAGTAAGAGGCAAACAGTCTCTGTACCTGCAAATTGGCAGCAATACTCACATCTACCGCATAGGGTTATTATAAGGAGCAAATGAGTTAATGTGTAAAATGCTTAGGACTTTGCTTATAAAATGCCTGGCACTGGATGGTGTGGTGGCTCCCGCCTGTAATCCTAGAACTTTGGGAGACAGAGGTGGGCGGATCGCTTGAGCCCAGGAGTTTGAGACCAGCATGGGCAATGTAGTGAAACTGTCTCTACAAAAAAATATAAGAAGTATCCAGGCATGGTGCCATGTTCCTGTAGTCCCGGCTATACACGAGGCTGAGGTGGGAGGTGGAAGCTGCAGTGAGCTCAAATCACACCATACTGGACCCCAGCCTGGTCAACAGAGCGAGATCCTGTCTCAAAAAAAGAAAAGAAAAGAGGCCGGGCGCGGTGGCTCCCACCTATAATCCCAGCACTTTGAGATACTGAGGCAGGTGGATCACCTGAGGTCAGGAGTTTGAGACCAGCGTGGCCAACATGATGAAACCCCATCTCTACTAAAAATACAAAAATTAGTTGGGCGTGATGGTGAGTGCCTGCAATCCCAGCTACTCAGGAGGCTGAGGCAGGAGAATTGCTTGAACCCAGGAGGCGGAAATTGCAGTGAGCCAGATCGTGCCGTTGCACTCTGGCTGGGGCAACAGAGATAGACTCTGTCTCCTTTAAAAAAAAAAAAAGGAAAAAGAAGGTGCCTGGTGCTTCGTGGGGAATACTATTCATCGTTATTATTTTCTTTGTGAAGGTACAATACCAGAGGACATAATTTCTTTATCCTTTTTTTTTTCACCTAACAGCCATCACATTTCCCCTGTGGCATTGTGGAGTGGCTGTGTCATGACTCCCACTTGCCACATCTAAGTGGACACTTTGGATGCAGCCATTAGTTTGATGTTATAAACAATGCCATGATGGGCATGAAGCTTTCATCTTTTGGGTGATTTCCTTAGCATCCCAGGTGGGGATTTGCTGGGGGCAAAATGGATTTCCCACTGGCTCTCCTGGCTTCCTTGATGAAAGAATTCTGGAGAAGGAGGTTTGAGAGGCAGAACACAGCTTGCAGGGCCAGTGAGTGCCTGGGGAGGGGGCAAGAAGCAACGGAGGGGGCTTCTTCATCCACCCAGGACTTACTGGAGGTCTGCTGGGCACCAGGCTTGGGAACCCTGGCCTGCTGTTAGTTGTGTCCTGATGATTCTCTGTCTGAACTTGGCCTTGTTGTCCCAGACACACAGTGCAGGGAACTGGAGGCACTTGAAGTGAGAGGGCTGTCAGTTTCAGAAAATGGGTGGGTGGGGCAGATCACCACCTCATTGCTTGCAGCTGCCCAAGAATCCCAGCCTGTCAGAACCCTGAGAGCCATAGAGATCATGTGATGTGGTCTAACCCTTGTGTTGTAAAAGTGAGGAGACTGTGGCAGGTCCAGAGGTGAGGGACAAACCTGAGGTCACATGGCAGTTCTGGGACTGGAAGCTGCTCTTTCCACTGCACCATTGTTGCTTCTCTGCTTATTCATTCATGCATTCACTCATTCATAGACTTGCTACCTCCCTCAGGGAGCAAGACCTCTTTAGGGCAAAAGGATTCCAGTCTCAGGTTGCCTCTGTGTGACCTTTGGCAAGTGGCTTCACCACTCTGACCCTCTCTGGTTTTTAAATCTATACAGTGGGGCCAAGTGTGGTGGCTCACACCCGTAATCCCAGGACTTTGGGAGGCTGAGGTGGGCGGATCACCTGAGGTCAGGAGTTTGAGACTAGCCTGGCCAACGTGGTGAAACTCCGTCTCTACTAAAAATACAAAAAATTATCTGGGTATGGTGGTGGGTGCCTGTAATCCCAGCTATTTGGGAGGCTGAGGCAGGAGAATCGCTTGAATTTGGGAGGTAGAGATTGCCATGAGTCGATAGCATGCCACTGCACTCCAGCTCAGGGGTGACAGATCAAGACTATCTCAAAAAAAAAAAAAAAAAAAATTAGCCAGGTATGGTGGTGTGCACCTGTAATCCCAGCTACTCAGGAGACTAAGGCAGGAGAATCCCTTGAACCTGGGAGATGGAGGTTGCAATGAGCCGAGATCTTGCCACTGCACTCCAGCCTGGGTGACAGAGCCAGACTCTGTCTCAAAATAAATGAATAAATAATAAATAAATAAGACTATAAAATGAGAATAATAATAATCGAACGTACCTACTTGGCTTTTCATGGGAATAACCTGTGACAGTACACATTGGAGGGTGGTGTGGGGCCTGGCACATAGTAAAAGGTACATGCCAGCCATTCCTATGAATACATATTACTGATGCTTAATCTCTGCCAATCTCTGCCATGTCCTAGGGGACATGAAGATAGCATAGACAGGGTCCCTGCACCCATCAACCTCTCAGGAGTGGACTTTCTGAAATACTTGGGATAGAATTCTAGTGAAGCATGCCTTAAGGTGAAGAGCAAACCCCACACAACCCCAGTGCAGCCTGGCTGAAATGAAGTTGTTGAATTTCCATCCACCGGATTCCCAGCGCCTCAGTTCCGGAAAGCAGAGCAGGCAGTTGTGGACGATGGTGTCATTGTTTACAAGTTCACTGTTAGGGGCAACAGCCTGAGAAATAGCAAACAGGCGGCAGCTAGTCGGGTCCAGCCCTGCTGGAGGTCTTGGAGCCCCGGATGGATGAGCAAATGAGCACCCAGCAAGGCACCCTCCACCCCCGTCCCGGGCTCCCCGATCCAGCTACCACGTGGAGACTCAGATGCACGGAGCACAGGCTGCTCACGGGTCGCACGCACACAGGCCAAGACAGTGGCAAGGCGGTGGCACCAAGGCTCCGGCCTTCTCTGCCCTGATCTGCATGGCTTTGGGGAAGTCACTTCCTCTCTCTCAGGGCCTCTGGGGGCTTTCTCCTTCCATTTTCTTCATCAGCTATTCCTCAGGCTACCAGGACACAGTCTCGCCTCTGCAGATTTCTGCTGGCCGGGAAAGGGAAGTACCCGCCCCCCACCGACCCCAGGGAGGGCATGTCAGGGTGGCCAGAGAAGCACTGTGCTTATTTGCCAGCCCCTAGAAGGAAGGAACAACAGGCTTTCATTGGACAGAGAGCCGCCTTCCTGGGAAGATCCAGCGCTGGGGAGGGAGCTTGGTTTCTTCACTTCACAGGGTCTGGATCTCCCACTTTACTCTAAGACTCTCGTGGCTGTGCTTTTAATTGAGCCCAAATTGTGTCAGACCACCAGAAAGGGGGGTTTGAGGCCACAGGCCCCTGCAGCTGGGGTGGTCCCGAGGGGTGGGTGGGGCCAGAAGCCAGCCCTCCCCCTCCTGCAGGAGACACTGGGAAGACAGGCAGATGCAGGACATCTGGAAATCCGCAACTGGACACCCCAGAATCTGCAGAGTGCCCGAGGCCCTTTGTTTTATGGGGAGGCTTCTGGCGGGTGTTTTCCTCACGCAAAGGGAAGTGAAGGGGCCCTGCCTTCAAGGCCTTTTTCCTTGGAAGGTTCAACCCCGCCCCCCCCCCACAGTGGCCTGGATTTCCTAAGCTCCTCCCAAAGTACTGCGTGGACCTCTGGGTACAGCGGGTCTCTATGTTTGTGCTGTTATATGGGCGGTTGTACTTGGGGGCCGGCTGTGTAGATGAATTTCATTTTTTTTTTTTTTTTTTTGAGACAGTCTCGCGTGAGTGCAGTGGTGGGATCTCGGCTCACTGCAACCTCTGCCGCCTGGGTTCAAGCTAATTCTCAGCCTCCTGAGTAGCTGGGGTTGCAGGAACGCACCACGAAGCCCAGCTAATTTTTTATAATTTTAGTAGAGATGGGGTTTCACCATGTTGGCCAGGCTGGTCTTGAACTCCTGACCTCAAGTGATCCACCTGCCTCAGCCTCTCAAAGTGCTGAGATTACAGGCGTAAGCCACCATGCCTGGCCTGAGATGAATTTCTTTGTGTCTTCCTGAATGCATACAGGCGTGTGTGCAAAGGTATGGGTGTTGATATGTGTGTGTCTATGCCCAAGAAAAAATGAAAGTAAGCCCATGTTCTCTCACTGACATTCTTTTCACACCAAGCTCAGCTGCAGCTCTGTGCCCTGCCGCACGTCCCTCATAAGCTGATACGGGATGCAGCAGGTCGGGAGGGAGACTGCAGGTTTCAACTTCCCTGGACTCACTTTGATCTGGCTACTGTTCCCACTCTGCCCAGCTCCACCCACCTCCACCCTGAGACCTGATACCCAGTGGCCCAGGGTACCTGGTGGCTTCTCCAACCGATGATGGGGAATAAGATCTGTGCCTTTCACTTCCTCTTAGTGGCTCATTATTATTGCCTGATTCTCATGTGTTCTTTATCCCATTCCCAGACTTACTGACCATGAAACATTTAAAACATTTTACCAACACGAACTTGTAGGGTTTATTGTCTGCTGAAAGGCAACTGCCAAAAAAGGAACCACAAAAAAGGGAATGTCTCAAACAACCATTAGGAAAAGGATCAAGATTTGTCTGGGGCGTGTGTTTGGTGTAGAAATGCAACATGAGCCACACATTTAATTTTAAGTTTTAAATGTTCTGGTAGCCTCCTTGAAGAAGAGATGAGTAAAATTCATTTTAATAATGTATTTTGTTTAACCCAGGATAGCCAAACTATTATCATTTCGACATGTAACCAATATAAAAACTATTGAGATATTCAACCTGCTTGTTTCATACTCAGCCTTCAGATAGTGTGTTTTCACCTGCAGACTGGTGGCATTTGGGCTAGTGCCATTTCAAGTGCTCAGCGACCATATGTGACTCCCAGATTCGGGAGTACAGCTCAGCTCTGGACCCTCCTATCAGAAAGGGAAGCCCAGCCATGGCCCAGTAAAGAAAGTGAAATTTTTGTTTTATTTTATTAAGAGCAAAATATTGGATGGGTGCAGTGGCTCATACCTGTAATCCCAACCCTTTGGGAGGCTGAGGCAGGAGGATCACTTGAAGCCTGGAGTTTGAGACCAGCCTGGGCAACGTTGCAAGACCCCGTCTCTACAAAAAATAAAAGGCAGGGACTGGTGGTGCTCACCTGTAGCCCCAGCTACCCAGGAGGCAGAGGCAGGAGGATCGCTTGAGCCCAGGAGTTTGAAGCTGCAGTGAGCTGAGATTGTGCCACTGCACTTCAGCCTAGGGGACAGAGCCAGACCCTGTCTCCAAAAAAAAAAAAACCGAAAAAGTAAAATACTGCCAAACAGACTTCTTTGGATCCTCTTGGCAAAACGCAGATTAGTGTCCCCAGAGGCAGCAGAGCTCCGAGTGAAGCAGTCGGCGGGATGCCCCGCCTGCCTCCTGCTAACCAGCCCTTCCCTGTCATCCCCCGCAGGTCTGGTTCCAGAACGCCCGAGCCAAGTTCAGGCGCAACCTCTTACGGCAGGAAAACACGGGCGTGGACAAGTCGGCGGACGCGGCACTGCAGACAGGGACACCCTCGGGCCCAGCCTCGGAGCTCTCCAATGCCTCGCTCAGCCCCTCCAGCACGCCCACCACCCTGACAGACTTGACTAGCCCCACCCTGCCAACTGTGACGTCCGTCTTAACTTCTGTGCCTGGCAACCTGGAGGGCCACGAGCCCCACAGCCCCTCACAAACGACTCTTACCAACCTTTTCTAATGACTCGCACCCCCAACCCCACAATTTCTTTAAAAAAGAAATTATCTTTAGTTGAATTCCAAGTGTATTTTAAAATAGAGGCTTTGAGCAACTAACTAACCACATTTTAGGATCTCGCCTGGAAACAGAGGAAAAAAAAAAAAAAGAAGTGTGCACCCGGCTAACACAGCGATGTGGACTGAGGAACAACTTGGAAGAATTACCTGCAACACAACATTTGTGTCACTGTACAGTTTTGTGGACTGACTGAGCGAGGAAAAACAACAAATAATTTAAGTTGGCTAGAGCTTCTGTATTTTCAAAGACTGCCACGTGCCTTAGGAATACTGTTTTATCTCCATACTTTGGATGACTTGTTCATTTTTCTCTCCCTCTTTTTCTCTCTGTATATTTATGACCAGAGCAAAAATGTAAAAAACAAAAAACAACAAAAAAAGTTTGTTACTTTGAATAGTCCTAAAAAGAAAAAAAGAAAAAAAAAAAGGAAAAATCAAACCCCCTCCAACGGTCGCTTTGTTGTTTTAGAATTTTAAGGTGGAAGTCTGTTCGAATATCAGAATTTGTAAAATCTAACCAGTAATAAAACCACTTATCAAAACTACTTGGTGCTGCTGCCATTTGGTTGGGCGTGAAATTCACAGAGCCTGAGTTTTACTGAGGCCCAGAGATAAATTCTAGGTCTTCATATTCATCAGATATTCCCGGGACCCCTGTCTTGTGCCAGGCTTTGGATGGATTACGGAGATCCAGAGACAAAGATCCAGTTCCTACTCTCAAGGAATTCAGAGTGGTGACACATGGTAGACAAAAGATATCTTAACAGGGTGTGATAAGGGCTCAAGTGGAGGATGTGCAAACAAAGTCCTTTTCCATCCCCTCCCTCCCTCCCTCCTTCCTTCCTTCCTTCTCTCCCTCCCTGGTATAAACCGAACCTCCTCCTGAGGGAAGCCTTCCCTGACTACCTCCTTTAGCAGATCAAGTCTCTGTGTTATATGCTCTCATTGTACCCTTGTATTTTTTTTTCTTCCTTCCCTCCCTCCCTCCCTTCCTTCCTTCTTCCTTCTTTCCTTCCTTCCTTCCTTCCTTCCCTTCCTTCCCTTCCTTCTCCTCCCTCTTTCTTTCAGCACACCCTGCCAGATGCTTGCAGTGCAGAGGTCAGAGGCCTTTTTCTGCTTCTGGCTGGGCTGGAAGGCAAGTCAGGTGATCAGGGAGGCCTCCTGAAAAAGCTGCAGCTTTTCCCTATTAGGAGGGAACACAGTTACCAAAGGCCAGCTTAAGCTCTATTTTCCTAATGACACAAAATTTTAAAATCTCCAGAGAGGGCAAAAGCAAATTAATTCCGTTCCTTTCCTGATGTTTCAGTGAACCTGAGAAACCCAGAGAAAAGACACACCCAGAGAGGGTGGAGGGTCGCAGCCAGGCAGAATGAGGTTGGAATTTCTACTATCGAGCAGGGTGAGCTGAAGGAAGTCAT
The DNA here is from genome assembly GCA_963573385.1 of Cacajao melanocephalus. Lineage (NCBI taxonomy): Eukaryota > Metazoa > Chordata > Mammalia > Primates > Pitheciidae > Cacajao > Cacajao melanocephalus. Next base: position 27,551 of record CAUYLG010060219.1, on the reverse strand, counting down.
TTCGCTTCTTTAGGCGTCAGTTTCCTGAGCTACGAGATGAAGATAATGAATGACCCTCTGCATGGCAGTTGTAGTGGGGGCAAGGTAAGATGTGCTGACGGGCCCAGCATAGGCCTGGCTTAGAGTAGGGCTTGATGCATTGCACTGAATGACAGGCAGGTGATGTAAGGACGATGCAGGTGGACAGCAGGAATGTGTGTATCCAGTCAGCCATCCTCTGGCATTGCTGAATGACCAAGCAGGTGTGGTGTCTGTCCCCTGGACATATGACACCCCTCATTTCTCACTCTGAGCCCTGCTTCAGAGTACTCTGCTACCAGCTTCATTGGATGTCAGCAGTTACCCACCCAAATGCCCCTGAATGGCCCACCAACTTGATCATCCAGATGGAAAATCATGGCCACCTTGAAGAGGAAACAGCCAGGCAAGATTGGGCAGGAGGAACCATCCAGCCCAGGACTGAGGTCTTTCTCTCCTCCCTCTGTCCTCCCTGTTGGGACAGGGTGGAGGGAGGCAGTGGGGCAGGAATGGGCTGAGTGTGCTTCAAGCCCAGACTGACTCACTTTCTGAAATGTTTCTTAAAAACCCTGAGGATGTTGCACACACACACACACACACGCACATGCACACATACAGAGACACATGCACGCACACACTTGCACATGCACAAATGCACGCGCACACTCACACCCCACTATTGTTATTGCTATAATGTCTGGCAAACAGTAGGTGCCCAAGAACATTTTTGTAGACTTTTATATTGCAGTATACAGTGACACACATCTGTAACGAACAGCCTCATTAATGTCTTTCAAATGAACACACCCATTTAACTAGCACCCAAATCAAGGCGTCACTTTCAGCACCCAGAAGTCTCCCCTAGGCCCCTTTCCTTCAACCCCTCCCGAGATAGCTCCTATTTTTAAAAATCTGTTTTTGATCGATACATTTTTTGCTGAATGAATTCAGGAGACTTGGCATGATTTGCCAACTTACAGCTAGTGGTAGAAGAGCCAGGATTTGAGCCAGGTCTGTGCCCCCAGATCCCAGGCTCTTACCCTCCAGCAGACACATGTTCATAGTCACACATTCAAGCAAGGGGGATAAGAACCTGAACTTTTCCACCTGCCAAATGGGGTCATGGAGTCTGTCTTCCATGGATGACTCTGTGAGGGAATACAGGCAGAGGGCCTGGACTGCAGACGGACACACAGACACCATGGCGCCAGTTACCCCTAGCAACTCACATGGGTGCCCACAGACACACACGCACGCATGCGCATTCTTGAGGCACTCACGGATGGATAGACCCACAGGCTAAGGTCCTCACACCCAGACAGCACCACACAAAGCCACACACACACACACAGATGCTCGCAGACAGACGTAAACAGGCCCAGACGCTCACCAATCTACCTAGACAGACGCCCGGACCACCCCACTGGAGACCCGCTCATAAACCCAGGTGTACACACATGCAGACGTTCACAGGCACCCAGACGCCCCCGCGCAGCCCGCTGTGCCCCTTGCTCAGGCCCCAACAGAGCTGAGTCTGATCCCTATCTCGTCTGTCAGCGCTGGCACCCAGTTGGAGAGGGCCCTGGAATGATGCCCGGGGGTCCCCCACCCCTGCATAAGAGCAGGTTGAGAAGCCAGGGCTGCTGCTGGGCCAGGGGTGGGGGCGCCGTGGAGGAAGCATTGTTCTCCCCAGGCTCAGAGACTAAGACACACACAGACTTGGGAAGATAGGAAGAGAGACAAGGACAGAGACTGGGGGACAGAGACAGAAAGGGACAGGGACAGAGATATAGAGGCAGAGAGAGAGAGACAGGGGCAGAGCGAGAGGCAGAAAGGTGATAGGGAGAGAGAGGAAGAGAATAAAGCAGCAACACAGATAGTGGCACAGAGACACAGGGATGGAGGCAGAGATGAAGAGACAGGGTCAGAGACACGGGAGAGATGGCGAGACACAGAGAGAAAGGTTGACATTGAGAAGGGAAGACTTAGTAAAGGGAGACCCTGGGACAGACTCGGAGGCTGAGAGAGGCCAAGATTGAGAGACAGCAGGAGAAACAGAGATGGCACCTCTGAGGCTGGGAAGGAGAGACGCCGAGAGAGGGAGAGGTGAGCTCAAAAGCCAGACAGAGAAATCAGCGGCGACTCAGACTGAGTGACAGCAGGTGAGGGGAGGAAGACACTGAGGCTGGCGGGCCAGCTCTGTCCACCATGACGGAAGGGAGGGAGACAGTGCTGTCACCACAGCCACCTGCAGCTCTGGGGACCTATCTGAACCTCCCTGCATGCTGACTGCAGTGGGGATCGGGGGCCATCCAACCCTCTATGAATATGGAGAGATGCCTCATTCTTGGGACCTACACCCAGGCCTGGGATTAGGTGGTCTTCAGAGGCTGGGGTGTCCACTCTGGCCCTACCCACCCTACCAAGTCTCCCTTCCTCCAGAGTGGGCAGGTCTGGGGCAGATGGAAGAGACCTTCGTAGTCTTCTCTGCTCTGAAAGAGTTTTGGCAAGGTACTCAGCCACTCTGAATCTCAGTCTCTTCATCTGTAAAATGGGACCAATGGTGTTCATTAGCAGGGATGCTGTGGGGATTCAGAGAGAGCCTATGGACCTGCTTTATTCATGTGTGACAAACTCCTGGAGGGCCACAATGACGGTGTGAGGAATTGTCTCAAAGATGAAAGAGACTCAAAGGAGGAGACACTTGGGTTGGGCTCTTGAATGAACAAAAGGTGACCAGATGGAGAAGGGAGCCAGGGAGGATTCCTGGCTGAGGAGCATGCCAGGGCACAGGCAAGAGGACGTGGCACAGCCTCAGGAGTGGAGGCCAGCTTCCCTGCTGGGGGTGCCCTGGAGAGGCTGGTGAAGTGCAGCTCGAAGGGAGCTTATCTAAGGCTAGGGGATGTGATGAAGTCAGGGGCCCGGAGGTCTGGCAGGACTCCCCTGCTCTTCCTTGGGTGACAGGACCCCTCCCCTCCCTGTACGCATGCTGGAGTCCCACATGGCAGCCCCGGCTTCCTAGAGAGCAGTGTTTGCTGCTGTGGACTGTGTGACCTGCTGGCAAGGATGGACAACTCCAGGTTACACCTGCTAGCTGCTGCCCCGGGGGGGGGGGCCGCTGTGGGCTCTTTGGCTCCTGGGGACTCTGTGTGGCATGACCTTGGCTCACTGCAACCTCTGCCTCCTGGGTTCAAGGAATTCTCCTGTCTCAGCCTCCCAAGTAGCTGAGATTGCTGACATGTGCCACCACACCTGGCTAATTTCTGTATTTTTAGTAGAGACGAAGTTTCACCATTTTGGCTGGGCTGGTCTCGAACTCTTGACCTCAAGTGATCTGCCTGCCTCGGCCTCCCAAAGTGTTGGGATCACAGGCATGAACAACTGTGCCCAGCCTGCCAGCAGGCCCTTTATGCCTTCCTTTTTACCCTTTGTCCCTCTCTCTCTCCTCAACCCAGTGCTGGGCACCTGAGACTGGTGACATGGGGAGGATTTGGCCAACAGCCCTTCCCTCTGGCTCCCAGGCCCTCTGGAAGGCAGAGGAACAAGAGCCAGCTGCTGTCCAGCAGGAAGGAAGCCTGTGAGTTTTGGGAGCCCACCGTTGGAGCGTCTCATTCTGCAAGTGGTAAAAGTCCTATGTAACACTCTGCAAACTGCGATGCCTTCTTACAGTCATTATCTCATTGAATCCTTGCCGCAGCGCTGGGAGGCAGGGATGATCATTTCCTTTCACACAGAAGGAAGCCAAGGAGAAGCCACTTGCCCAGGATCACACAGTTCAGGGGCCGAAAAGACATTTTCATGGCAATTCAATTGAATTCAGCCAGCATGAGTCAATCCCTCCCTGGTGCCAGGCATGGTGGCTAAGGGTACCTAGGCGATCACGATCTTTGCTAGGGGCTGGCAGAAGCAGACCAGGTGTGAGGACAACTGAGACTGGTATTTTCAAGAAGTCAGGGAGCCCAGAAGAGGCCGCCAACACAGACTGGGGTTTGGGGGAACTATTGAGTTGGAAGAGCAGGCAATTGACCTAGAAGTGTTTGAGTCGGGGGGAGGGTCTGGGAGGAGGCAGAAGCACTTGCTCAGGGTGTGGTATTTTTCCACTAGTGAACAACCCCCTTGTGCACAGGAGAAAGAGAATTGCTGCCAATTCTTTGGAGCTGGAAGGAGCCTAGAAGAGCCTCTGGTCAGAGCTGCTCATCAGAAGCACTCCGGCGGCGCTTCCACGTTCCCCTGCTGGCTCACCACCACTTCCTGGGGAGGAGCCCAGGCTGCTGTGTCTTATAAAAAACTTGTTATTGTGGAAAATATCAGACATATTCAAAGTACACAGAAGGGTACAATGAACCTCCGTGTACTCCCCGCTCAGCTTCCACAGTTATCAACACTCCCTCACTCTTGTAACCTCTATACCTCCACCCACTCCGTGCTCCCAACTTGATGATGATGATTGATGATGATGCCCTGTGCATTTTTAAAAAGTCCCTCAGGGATTCTGACAGACACATCCTTCATCTTAGGGATGATCAGGGTAAGCTCAAAGCAGGGAAGGGGCTTACCTAAGGGCACCTAGCTAGGATGCAGCAGAGAGGGGATTGTCTGGCTGAAGGACACTTAGTCAGTGCCAGGACCTCTGCTGGGCAGTGGGGTCCTGAGGGAATATGATGGTCCCTGCCTTCATGGAGCTCAAAATCTACTAAGGGAGACAAATGCCAAACAACCTCAAAAGTACTTAATTATGTCTATGATGAGGCCTATGTTGAGACCATGAGAGTGTATCCATGAGCAAGGAAAAGGAGAGCTTCTTGGAGAAAATTATCAGTAAGAGACCAGATAAGTGTATGGAAATTAACTCGTAAGTGGGAGGAGGGGAGAAAGGAGTAATAGCGTGTGCAAAGGCCCTGGGGCCCAGAGGTCCATAGCACTAGAAGGCAGCCAGTGCAAGGGCCAAGGTGGTGGAAGGTGGGGCTGAGGACACAGCCAGTGGCTTTCCAGGCAGCATGTCTGGGTCTCAATTCCAAGAGCACTAGGAAGCCAGGAATGAAGGCAAGGGAGGAGAGGGGAGGGGGTGGATGTGAGGAGCCTCTTAAAGCTGCCAGGTGGACCAGCTGTAGGGAGAGGGAGAGCCAGGAGGAATCAGGATCATAACCAGGCAGAGTCCGTGGCCCTTTACTGCAATGAGGAGAGTCATCCGGAAGAGGAGAGGGGAAGATGATCGGGGAATTGTGGTTTAGATTTGCTGAGTTTTTGATGGCTTTGAGACATCCAAATGCTGGCCTGGTCTTTCCCCTCAAGGGAATCCCAGTCAGATGGAGGAGGTGTGAAGGGGACCTGGGACACTTACCCAGTGCTTCTCTCCTTTGAATTTCCCAGCCATCCTCAGCAAGTGTGTCCTCAAGCTGGTATCTGAGGCATGAGAAGTCCTACCCACTTCTCTGGTGCAGGACTTGGGACCTACCCATCACTGGGCTTAAAGCCAGCCAGGTGCACCAAACTCATCAATGCTTTGCCTGCTGGGTGGGCTCTGTGCCTGGGGGTCTTCTCAACAACTCCTGCTCAAATGTCCGCTCCTCTCTGGAACCTTCTCTGATGTCACTTCCACCCTTCTCTCCACGCAGTGCTGGATGTGAGGGGGTTCCTAAAGCTGCCAGGTAGTGGGACATCTGGCTAGGTGGAGGCAGAGGGAATAAATCAGCCGTGCTTGTCTATTCTCCCCTCATCCCTACCCCCACGGGCCACATCGGGCTGGCCTGTGACTGCCTGGTTGGGTATGAATCTGTGGATGCGTGTTTGGAAAATATTTCACCCTCTCTTTCCTGCTACTGTAAGCTCCACGACTCAGCCTCTCTCTCCATCTTCATGTTACTCCCAGCATGGTGCCTGGCTGGGGTGGGTCCCTCCTGAACAGTTCCTAAGTCCTGGAGAGAGTAAATGTGAGCATGAGCGTTCACTATGGTTGAGTCAAGTCCTTAGAGATTGGGTGCTGGACTTCGTCCTGCCACTTACTGCTGTGGGATCCTGGGCAAAGTAGTGAACCTCTCTGAGCTTCCAGGATTTGTCGTCGGTAAAACAGGGACAGTGATGACACCTACTTCTTAGGGTTTGAATAGTGTAACTCACGCAGCCATAGTGTTTAGCTGAGTGCCTGGCTCATCGCAGAGCTCTGTTCCTGGGAGCTGTTGATATTTACTCAGCTCAGTCTTTCCGTTCAGGCCCTGCTAGCGTGTTTGCCCCTTGAAAAGAGGCGAGGGAGGGCCCCCCACTCTGGGAGGGCAGCAGTGGTTCTCAGAGCCCCGGGGTGGGGGTGGGCTTGGGGTGGTTCCGGGCAGGGGGGTGGCCACGGGCCTGGAGCTGTCAGGGGAGGTCCCTAGGGACTGGGGAGGGGGCGGAAACCGGAGCCGAGGTCGGATCCGGAGGGGTGGGGAGAGCAGACATCCTGCGGGGGCGCCAGCCACCCGGACCGAGGCACGGTCCCGGGGGAGCCGGCCTGGGCACGGCGGCCTTTGGAGCCGGACGCAGGGTCTGGGGCGACAGAGCCCCCGCAGGGGCCGGACGAGGCGCCCCCTGGCGGGGCACCGCGGCATCGCCCCAGGTCTCTCTCCCTTGCCCTCACCAGGCTGAGTGGGGTCTGCGCCGAGGAAATTCCCCTCAGGGAGGGGTGTCGGGGACTCCGGAGAGCTGTTTCCCGGCCCCCGGACGCTTTCTTCTGCTGCAAAACTGGCAGTGACGTTTTTGAGCCCTCACGTGTGCCACGTACTGCGTTAGGCAGATGGCAGCTCACAGCACAGGGATTGGCACGCAGTGGGTCCCCCAGGGTCCTCCTCTCCTTCAGCTTCATTCCTCGGGCCTCTGGGCAGGGGTGTTGGGCTCAAGCCTGAGAGATCCTCAGGTATGGAAGGCGTGAGGGTTGTGTAGTTCTAGGCCCCCATCCTGGGTGCCCCCAGGGCTCACTCTGCCCCGCAGGGAACCCGAGGACTGGAGCCTGTGTATGGTGTGTGATGAGTGGGGGTGGGCATGCGGTGGGGCTGGGTGGAGGTCTGCGGCGTGTGCTGCTGTCAGTGAATCTGAGTGTGGCTGTGCTGCGGTGAGGGTTAGCCCGGGAGCGTCTGTATGTGTTGAGACGTGTGTGTTATGTATTTAGGGGGATGTGTACAAGTATATCTAGGACTGGGAGTGTGTCTATGATCAGCTGTATGTGTGTATGTGTGTGTGTGTAATTAGATGTGTGTGTACTCAGTTGTGTGTGTCTGTGTTCAGAGGTTCATGTGAGTCTGTGTGATGAGTGTTCAGGTATACACGGCTGCTCAGGGTGGTTTCTGCTCATGTGATGCTGGTTCCGGTGTGTGTTGGGTTGGGGTTGAGGGGTGAGCTGGGCCTGTCTGAGAAGGGAGTGAAAGCCATAATCAACAGAAGGGTGTCGGGGCCCATGTCTTGTCCCCTCCCCTCAGCCCCATCAGGACCAGCATTTTCCTTTCCTGTCTCCCCTGACCCCCACCCGTACCTCAGGCCAGCTCTTTATGCCTCATTTTAGAGACAAGGAAGCCAGGCTGAGTGCAAGGGCACTGGCCCAAGGACACTCGGCCAGAAAGCAGTGGAGCCAGCGGCTTGGCTGGACTCCCGACTCCAGCCTGAATTCTTTCCTCTCCTAGGAGGGCCCTGTGCGCCCTTCACCCAGCCCGAGGCTGAGGTGAGGATGGCTTTCTGGGCTGGGCTGCGTGGGGAGCAGGACACAAAAGGCCCAGTGTCTGCCCCTGCCTCCCCCTCCTGGCCCTGCCCTGCTCCAGGAGCTGGGTGGGTGTCCCACGCCACACTGGGCAAAGAGGGGCACGTGACACTCATGCTTATGCGGGCACCCAGCCCCAGCTCTGGACCCACCTGCCTCCCCCCACCTCACCGTCCCATGGGCTGGCTCTGGTTGGGTGTGACGAGGAAACAAAGCTCTGGCCACATTTTGGGCTCCTGGTGCCAGCTCTCAGCTGGCAGCCACCGGGCCTCAAAGCGCTCCAGCTTGCCCTGCTCTGAGAGGGGATTGGTGAGTAATTAAGATGGTGATGATATCAACACAGCATATGAAAAGAAACAAAATGATTGCTACTGTTTGCTGAGGCCTGACTATGTGCTGTTGCTAGGTTCTGGGGAGGCAGTGACACAGGCTGCTTAGGACCTTGGACTGAAGTGCCAGCCAGAGCCAGGATTATTTCCCAGCAACGCTGTGTTACCTCCTGCAAGTTGCTTAAGGTCTCTCTGCTTCAGTTTCCCCACTGGAAAATGACAGGAGGTGAGTATGTGTTTATATGTGTATATATATATATACACACACATACATTATATATACACACATATATATACACATACACACATTATATATATGTACATTATATATACACTTTAATATGTATTTTATATGTGTATATATACATAGATACACACACACACACATACACAAATATATACACTTTAAAACCCTTCCTGCCATTGAATAAGTGCAGCAAGTATTTGCTCTTATTTTTACGATCTTCTTGGCTCCCCGTGGTGGCCTAGGAGGTAGGTATTGTTATCCCTATTCTACAGACGAGAAAACTGAGGCTGAGCCATTTGCTATAGGTCACAAAACAAGGGGTGTCCAGGCTGCATTCTGATGCCAGGTCCTGTATCCCAGGCTGTATTCTCCCACTGACATTGATAGGTTAGGCCATTGCTGATAGTATTAACCCTCTAACAGTCTAGAATGTGCTTCCACATGTGCTGACTTTGATGCTCATCAGAGTCTTAAGAGGGGTATTTAATATTAGCATCTCCCTTGGATGAATGGGGGAAATTGAGGCCCAGAAAGAGACAGTGCCTTGTCTAAGGTTACACAGTGAGTAAATGGCAGAGTCGGCATTCTAGGTCTTCCCATTAATAAATAGTATGATTTTAGGTAATTATGGTTTGTGGCAATGCCTACTGTGTGTCAGGCTGCTTGCTAACGCTGGGCCCACATGATCCTTTGTGATTCTTTTAACATCCTCTAGTCATTCAAATTCCACTGGGTTTCTTCATTGGTCCTTGCTCTGTGTATACAAGTATCTCCACCCCTCTGAACTTTGACCCCCAGAGGACCAGACCAAAATGTGGTTTACCACTGAGTGCCCAGGGCTGGCCCTGAGCCTGGCACAAAGTAGGTGCCTGGGCTGGCGGGGACATATGGTTCCACAAGTGAGGGAGGTTATCAAGAGAAGCAGGCTGATGGGGGGCTGGGTGTGGCGGCTCACACCTATAAGCCCAGCTTGGGAAGTCAAGGCAGGAGGATCACTTGCAGGAATTTGAGGCTGCAGGGAGTTATGATTATACCACTGCTCTCTAGCCTGGTGGCAGATTGAGACCCTGTCTCTAAAAAGGAAAAAGAAGAAAAGAGAGTGTTATGGGAACTGGTGAGGGAATATAACTGGACCACTGGACCACTGGACCCAAGATGGGAGGGTCATGAGGCCACCCTGGAAGGCACATGTCTGTGCTGAGACGGAAAGGGCAGGTGGCTGTAACACACTTACATCCACGGCGATGTGGTCCTGTGGGATATTTTGTGCCAGACATTAGTTATGATTTAAGGGTTTAGTATTCATCTCTTTTAATCCTCAAAATGCCTCACTTAATTCTCAGAACTTGAGATTGGCACAAGTATTAGTCCCTTTTTACAGATAAAGAGATTTAGGTGTAAGGTGATGAGGTTATGCAGCTGGCGGAGTTAGAATTTGAACCCTGGCCATCCGCCTCCCTCCAGGCAAAGATGGGTGTGAGGTGGGGGTAAGACACACTCAGTTGTCTCATTCGTTCCACAGTTCTGGGAAGGTCTGCCTTAGCTGTCCTTGTAATTTTTTTTTCTTTTTTTGAGACGGAGTCTTGCTTTGTCACCCAGGCTGGAGTGCAGTCGAGCAATCCTGACTCACTATAACCTCAGCCTCCCAGGTTCCAGCGATCCTCCCACCTCAGCCTCCTGAGTAGCTAGTTTCCCTTAACTTTAAATGAGGAAAGCAGGCTCGGTGTATAGAGGAGTTCCCCACTAATTTTCTCTTAGCACAGGCCCAGTCAGCGGTTCCTTCCTGGTCCCCATCCCTCCCTCACCGCCGCCCCTGAGCAGGGCTGGGCACGCAGCAAGCGTTCATGGAGTGCTGCTGATGGATGCCTGGACCAGGTCCCCTGGGCTCTGGGCCCGGGGCGGGGGTGGGGGCCAGAGTCGGTCCGGAGGTTTGGGAGGGTGCGGAGGGGAGGGGGTCAGGGGTGCGGGCTGAGGGTGTGCTGGGGGTGACGGCAGGAGAGAGGTTAAGAACAAGCATTCAGTAACTGCCTGCCGCTTGCTGGGCCCAGGTGCAGGGTGGCCTGAGCTTAGGGTGGGGGAGCCTCTGGGTGGCCCCTTGAGAGCTGGTCTTCCAACACATGGGACCCCCGGAGTTCAGCCCGAGCCCCTGGGGAGCTGTCAGGACGGGTCCTCTCTGGGGTGAGCCAGCGTCTGGGGCCCGCGGCTCCCGGTGAGCAAGCCGAGCAGGCCGGGAAACGCCTGTTGCTGCATTTATTTTTCCAACAACAACTGGGCTTACGTAAACTCCTCGCCGGTCTGGGCTGCCAGCGCGGGGGAGGCGGCCTTATCTGATAGGGGCTGTGCCAGGGTCGGGGTTCCCTGCGTGTCCAGGCACAGGCTCCACGAGTGAGCCCGCGCGGTGGGCGGGGGCGGAGATTGGCACCCCTGGGTGGGTCCCATCCCCCAGTTCCAGAGGGGACAGCTGGGTCCTCTCCCTGCAAGACGTAACCAGGGGCAGTGGTCCTCAACCTCTGACCTGCAGGTGTCCAGCAGGAAAAGGACCCTCTTCACCGGCGCCCACGGAGAGGGGTAAGGGGCCTGCAGTGACGCTGGGGTGGCCTGGTCACCAGGGTCACCTGGCTTCCAACACAAGCTTTGTGCTAGGCTGGTGGTGCTGAGAGTACAATGTGCTTGGGAAAAAAAAGATTCACCAGCCTCACCTTGGGGTGGGGTCCAGGAATCAGCCGGCGGAGGAGGAGTGGGGCGGGGGTCGGGGGAGGTGCACAAACTTTTTGTTTTGAAAGTTTTTCAACATTCCAGAAATGTGCAATAGTACAATGAACTCGCAATGCCCTTCCTAGATTCATGAAGTCTTTCTTAACCTTCCGACACGTTTGCGCGCTCTCTCTTTGTCCCCTCCCCACATATATCCTTGAGGTGGACGATATTTTTGTTCCCATTTTACAGGAGGGGAAACTGAGGTTTAGACAGCGGATATAACTTATCCAAGAAAGTAGCAAGGCTGACATTTAATCTCAGATCTCAGATGAAAACTTTTACTCTTTTGCTTTCTTTGTGAGTTTTCTGAGTTATATGTATTTCCTTCTCTCTCTCTTTTTTTTTTTTTTTTTGAGGGGTTACCACATACACATAGTATGTATAAAGTTAGTTTCCCTAACCCAACATCCTAGTTCTTTACTTAAAAGCAGGCTCTGTTACCTGTTTCTTGCCCATCTTTCCAGAGATGTTCTATGAAGACATATCCATAAAACATTTTTTTACAAAATGGTATTTTTGTTTGTTTTTATTTTTGTTTGTTTTATTTTTTGAGACAGGGTCTCTCTCTGTTGCCCAGACTGGAGTACAGTGACATGATCATGGGTTACTGTAGCCTCGACCTTCCAGGCGCCAGATGATCCTCCCACCTCAGCCTCCCTAGTAGCTGGGACCACAGAGGGCACCACCATGTCTGGCTAATTTTTCTATTTTTTGCAGAGACAGGGTTTCGCTATGCTTGTGAGGCTGGTCTTGAACTCCTGAGCTCAAGCGATCCTCCTGCCTCAGCCTCCCAAAGTGCTGGGATTACGGGTGTGAGCCACCGTAGCCAACCTTACAAAATAGTATTGCATCGGACACATTTTTCTGCAGTTTGCTTCCCCGCTCCCTGCCCCTTAACTATCATATCACAGAGACCTCTCCATACTGGAAATATAAAACGCTCCCTTCTTTTAAACCAGTGCATAGTGTTCCACTGAACAGATGTTCTGTGATTGAATTCACTGTCCCCTATGGACAGGAAATTAGGCTGTTTCCAATCTATTGTTACTATAAGCAAAACCGCAACACATATCCACATTCATACATCGATTTGCACATGTGCAAGTATATTTATATGGTAAATTCCTAGAAATGGAAATGCTGGGTTAAAGGGTATGTGGATTTCGAATTTACTTAGATATTGCCAAATCGCTCTTCAGGGAGGTGGCACCAATTTGCCCTCCCACTCGCAATGAATGAGAATGTCTGTTTCCCACACCCTTGCCAACACAGCATGTTATCAACCCTTTTTATCTTTGTCAATCTGTTAGATGTAAAATAATATCTCATAGCTGTAATCTCACTTCTCCTACTACAAGAGAGGTTGACCATGTTTTCATATGACTAAGAGTCATTTACATTTCCTTTCCTGGGAACTGTTTGTTTATATCCTTTGCCTATCTTTTAATTAGGTTGTTTTCTTTCTTCCTGATACATAGGAACTCTTAACAAGAGTATCAGCCCTTTGTTGGTAACATATGATATGTCTATACTATGTGTCTTTTGACTTTATTTATATTATTTGTCTGCAGAATTAAAAATAATTTTATGTGGCTAAATTTATCAATCTTTTTATTGCTAGATTCAGTTTTTTAAAATCCATACTTTAAAAGGCCTTCTTTGCTGTACAAATGTGAAGTACCCTGGGTTTTCTTCATTCTAGAATGTGTTTTTGTGGAAGATGTGAGGTAGGGATTCTGCTCTTTCTCTCTGGGTGACTCTAGTTGTCCCAACACTATTGATTAAATGAATAATCTATTGTTTTGTCATTGATTAGTAATGCCTCTTTTGTCATATACTGAATTCCTGTAATATATGTAGCATTTGTGTGCTTTAGCAGTTTCCCTGGGCGGTTCTAACACATTCCCACAAACTGGGTAGCTTAAAACAACATAAATGTATTCTCTCGAAGTTCAGGAGGCTGGAAGTCTAAATTAAGGTGTCCGTTGCTCCTGGCGATGCTGGTGGCCAGACCATGCCATGCATTTTTCCTAGCATCCCATGGTTGCTGGTGTTCCTGAGGTTGTGGCAGCTTCACTCTAATCTCTGCCTCTGTCTTCACATGGCCTCCACTCTGTGCTTCTATCTGTGTTCATATTTCACTCATTTTGTGAGGATAACAACCATTGGATTAGGGTCTAATCCAATATGACCTTCATCCAGTAATCCAGTATGGCCTCATTGTAATTTAATTACATCTACAATGATCCTGTTTTTGGTTAAGGGCATGTTTGCAGTACTAGGGGTTGGGACTTCAATGGATTTTTTATTGGAGGGGCATAATTCTACCCACTACAAGTATGCATTCAATTTTCTTTCATTCATTCTTTCTTTTTTTTTTCTGGAGATGGAGTCTTGCTCTGTTGCCCAGTGATGCCATCTCAGCTCACTGCAACCTCCAACCCCCGGGTTCAAGCGATTCTCCTGCCTCAGCCTCCTGAGTAGCTGGGATTACAGGCATGCTCCAATATGCCTGGCTAATTTTCGTATTTTTAGTAGAGATGGGGTTTCACCATGTTGGCCAGGCTGGTCTCCAACTTCCAACCTCAGGTGATCTGCCTGCCTCAGCCTCCCAAAGTGCTGGGATTACAGAAGTGAGCTGCACCTGGCCACGTTCAATTTTTCTATTCTGTTCTATTGATCCATCTGTCTAAAATGTGCCAATACCACAGTGTTTAAAATATCATAGATTGAGCCTATGTTCTAATATGTGATAGACTACTACCCACTCATTACTCGTTTCTTTCAGAATTTTCTTATTTATATTTTCCTTGTTTGTATCATATTCCTTGTTTATATGGAGTTTAGAATCAACTTATTGGCTTGCTTATTTTTAAAAGTCCTACTGGCGTTTTTATCAGAACAGACACACACACACACACACACAAATACACACACACACACACACACACACACTTTACATCCTCAAGTTTTCATTTGTGCCCCTCAGCTATTTATTTATGTTTACTGCCAATAAATTTCGTACATTTTATTTTTGTTACATTGATTTATAAAAGTTTTATCTTTTTGGCTGCTATCGTAACAGGAACTTCTCTTTCATTATCTCTTCCAACTGGTTCTTTATCTTGATAAGGACTATTAATTCCAATATACTAATTTTGCAATCAACCGCTCTACTTAGTTCTTGAATTATAATGATATATTTTTTAAGACAATGTCTCACTCTGTTGCCCAGGCTGCAGTGTAACCACATGGTCCCTGCAGCCATGAACTCCTGGGCTCAAGCAATCCTCCTGCCTCAGCCTCCTGAGTAGCGGGAATATGGGCATATGCCACCATGCCTGGCTAATTGTTGAATTATTTGTGGAGATTGGGTCTTGCTATATTGCTCAGGCTGGTCTTGAACTCCAGGCCTCAAGCAATCCTTCCTCCTTGGCCTCCCAAAGCTCTGGGATTACAGGCAGGAGCCACCATGCCAGGCCTCTTATATTATTTATAATGGCTTTTCAGTTGATTCTGTAGATAATAACCCATTTTTTTCCTCCTTTCTAATTCTCATACTTCTCATTTCTTTTTCTTGTCTAATTGTGTAGGCTGTTACTTTGTCAGAACAATATTAAATGATGGGGTTAAAAACAGACACACTCTCTTCCTCTCAATCATAATGGGAGTGCCTTCAGTGTTTCCTCTTTAAGCATGATACTGGCTTTTGGGTTGAAATCGATATATTTTATGGTGTTTAAACATTTTTCTATTTTGTTAAGAAAGAAAAGCTCTTTCTAAACTTTCTAAGCTGTTCCCTTCTCTGGCCTCCTCCACGTGCCGTCCAGACCCTGCAGTACTGTCATTCACCTCCTGAGTGCGGCATGTTGTATAAGGCATTCTAGCCATTGCCGCTGCTAGTCCCCCTTCATGGAATACCCTGCCCCCAAACTTCTCTCAGGCAAGGCCCAGAAAAATATCATCTCCTCCGGGAAGCTTCCCAGGCAGTTTTTCCCTCGACCTTCTCTCCTGCAAGCCCTTCTCCTGATGAACTGTGTATAATTGCTTGTGTTCACCTCTGCTCTCCACAATAGCCTGTGAGCATTCTGGGCGTGGGGATGACATGTCTGGGTTACTTCTGTGTGCTTGGATTAGGGACCAAATAGAATAAATACATGATAAATGTGGCGGATGAATGAATACTAAATAAAAGCTAACGTTTATGAAGTACTGACTCAGTGCCAGGCCTCAGGTTAACACTTTCTGTTCACTGTCTCATTTAATGCAACAACCCAGTGAGGTAGAGGTGTATTGTCTCCACCTTGGGGTGAGCAAATGAAACCTCAGAGAGGTTAAGTAACATATGCAAAGTCACACAGGCAGGAAGTGAATCCAGGTTGGCCTGACTCCAGGGCTCAGGCTTTAAGCCTCTAGGCCATTTTGGATGGCTATCAATACAGTAACTGTATTAATGAACAAATGATACACAATAAGGCCGGGTGGCGGGGGAGGTGGTGCTGGGCTTGGATATGGCACCTGCAGACAGGAGCCCTGAGATGGTGATTCTTTTTTATTTTTTTTATTTTTTAAATACAACTCCTTTTGTCTAGACCTAACTTTCAGTAGATTGCAGTGAGGGAGCTATGTACAAAACCGTGATGAGATGATGATTCGTTTTGTTTTGTTTTTTTGAAATGGAGTCTCGCTCTGTCGCCCAGGCTGGAGTGCAGTGGTGTGATCTCAGCTCACTGCAGCCTCCGCCTCCCAGGTTCAAGCGATTCTCCTGCCTCAGCCTCCCGAGTAGCTGGGACTATAGGCATGCACCACCACGCCTGGCTAATTTTTGTATTTTTAGTTTCACCATGTTGGCCAGGATGCTCTCAATCTCTTGATCTCGTGATCAGCCTGAGTTGGCCTCCCAAAGTTCTGGGATTACAGATGTGGGCACCTCGCCCGGTGGAGGTGAGGATTCTTAAGTGACCCAGAGGGTGGAGCTAGGAGTGGGGGCAGGGTGGGATAATGGGACTACCTGTTCTGATTTGCTCAGGACTGAGGGTTTTCCTGGAATACTGGACTTTCAGTGCTGAAGTCAGAAAAGCCCTGGCCAAACCTGAATGAGCTGGTCACCCTAGAGGTGGAGCCATAAGCCAGATTTCCTCTCTGTGCGAGTGAAGGATTCTCATGGTCAGGACTAACTAGGGAGGGGAGAGGCAGCCCTAGTAGAGAGTGAGCTCCCCGTCATGCAAGGTATAAAAGCAGGAGAGGGGACACTTTCCCTTTCTTATTTCCCTCCCCATCTCTTTGGGATTCCTGGGTGATCTTAACTTGGGGTGTGGGCTCGCAGAATGGTTCTGCTTTGTCCCAAGCTGTAGGGTTCCTGGAAAGGACAGAGACGGGCTGAAGGCGCAGCTCACTGTTTGATGGCTGAATGCTCCTCTGGATGGCTTAGGAGGTGTGTAAGTGGGCAGAGTTGACTTGTGTCATGTGAACCTCCTCCTAATAGCCCTCCTGGGGAAGGGACCCAGGGAAGGGGGACAGAAAACTGGGACTTGGAGGGGTGAGTGAGGAGATGGGGTGAGCTGGGGAGCAGGAGCTTCAGTCGCCCACCTCCATCAATTGAGTGGTGGATACCTGGGGGCAGGAGCCACTCTGAGAGAGGAAAACCCACCTGGTCCATCCCCCAGGACCCGGAGTGGACTTTAAGCTCAGCAGAGCCCCCAGGGCAGGCCCTGGAACTCTCTTGGTGGGGGTCACAGCAGCAGGATCAGCCAGTCTCGCAGGGGAGGGCTGGTGGGGGGGCAGGTCCCCAGCAGGGTGTCTCTTCAGGGCCTGAAGTTTCTCCAGGTTGCAGTTGAGGATGGACACAGGGATAAGAGAGAGAAATGCTGGTGTTGGGGGTGGGGACAGCTGGAACTTATTTAAAGGCCTCTGTACTTGTTGACTAACAGTGAGCTTGTATTTTTTTGTTTGTTGGTTTGTTTTTCACTGATATATACTTTAAAACACTATTTTTGAAAGTGGTGTAAAACATGCATACAGTAAAGTGTACTTATATGTGTATAGTTTGATGATTTTTTACATATGTATGTACAACCACGTACCACACCCAGATCAAGGTATAGATATTCCCAGTGCCCTGGGAAGTTCCTTTTTGCCTTTTCCCAGTCTGTCTGCCCTCAGAGGTAACTATGGTCCTACTTTTATTATCTTGAATAGTTTTGCCTGTTCTTGAACTACGTGGACACGGAATAATATAGTAAATGCTCTTTTGTGCCTGGTGTCTTTGACTCCATGTTATTGATAGTGACAGGAGGTAGCCAAATGCCTGGGCAGATAGGGGCGGGTCCCCAGTGAAACCTGACCTTCAAGCCAGAGACAGTCCTGGGTAAATCCTCGGACCAGATTGAGAAGCCAGCTTCCCATTTGGCATGCTTTTCTCTGATTGATCCCAATCCTTCACCTATTTTACATATATCTACCCTTTCCTAATTGGTTTTCTACACTGTTGTACCCACCATTGAGTGGTGTCTTTGCTTGAACCTTTTTGCATACTCGCAAACCAGTCAGCATGCACTCCCTATTATGATCCCGTAAAAAGCCCTGGGCTCAGGCATATTTGGGTCTTTCCCACCTTCAGGCAGGAGAACCACCCCTCAAGTCCCTCTTTTTGCTGAGATCTTTCCTTTCGCTTAATAAATTCTACTCCATTCACTCTCTGGTGTCCGCATGCCTAATTCTTCCTGGTCATGAGACAAAAACCCCACACCTAGCTGAGCTAGGGAGCAGAAAGATAGCATCACTATAATGGTGTGAATTCACCCGTGGTGTTGCATGTGTCAGTGGTTTGTTCCTCTTTTACTGCTGTGTAAGTCCTCCATTGTAGAAACGTATCACAAATCATTGATCCAGTCTCCTGCTGATAGGCATTTGGGTTGTTTCCGGTTTGGGGCCGTTATGAACAAAGCTGCTATGAACATGTGTGTCAGTCATTTTGGTGGCACTCACATCTTGAGTGTATACCCAGGAGTGGAATTGCTGGGTCATAGCTGAAGTGTATGTCTAACAAAGCCTGTACTTTTGTTATAAGAGAAACTTGGAAAAATCAACAAGTGATTTGTTATAACTGTAAAAGGAGTACATAGAAAAGTCGTTTGGGAGGTGAGCCCAGAACTCTCTGGGGCCCCAGTGGCAGCTTCTGGAGTATGTGGCTTGGATTCCCAAGGGGAAGGTCAAGTTGGGCATGGGGCAGGGAGGGAATGGGCTATTCCTGTGCCCTGTCAGGCCCCTCCCAGGGAAGGAAGAATAAGGTCTGCCAGGATGCTATCACCAGGGGCAGATCTGATAGGTGCTCCTATAAAGAGTCTGACTGGGGACCTCACTCTCCCCACCTGTGCAGTGGGCTAGAGCATGGTGGACTCAATGGCTTCTGAGCCTCTGAGTCCAAAGACTTGGGCATCTGCCTGGGAGCCTCCTCTTTCAGTCCCTACAGTATTGTCTGTGGCAATACCAACTCTGGCAGGTTTTAAACATTGGGGGAAGGTCCCTGAACCCCAGAGCTTCTGCCAGGGTGAACCCTGTGGATCAGGGCTCCAGAGGCCTCCTCCTGCCCCCAGCCCGGCCCCAGCTGTGCCTCAGTCTCTCTGGGAACTGAGGAGAGACAAGGGGAGCCAGGCTCAGCTTTTTTTCACGAAGCCGGAGCAGCTGCTGCCTAGAGTTTGGGAAGTTGTTGTTCTGCCAGTGGGGTTCCCCAAGGGAAATACCAGTGCCAGGGCCCTGAGCATGGGCGGGTGATCCAATCACCCCCGATGAGCTCAGGGCTTGCCCCCATGCCTAGCAGCTGAGCAGAAGCACCTAGAAGCCCAATCAAACACTTCTCAGTCTGCTGAAAATGCTCAGCACTGTGTTTAAATGACTCAGCAGCCCAGTGGTGGTGCTGAGGGCCAGCGAAGTTACTCACTGAAACTAGAGTAATGCTTATCAGTCAATGGTAGCATTCATTCATTTGAGGGAAAAAAAACCCAAAACTAAACCAATAACCACAAAATGGTACTGAGTCCATATCCTGGCCCTGGCCCCTCTTGGCTGTGGTTTCCTTGTAGGGATGTCCACTCCCTTTGTGGTTTGCTGGGATATGTCAATGTGCTAATGTCTAGAAAGGGCTTCTCATAGCCATTGTCACGCAGTGGGCTTTCAGTGATATTTATGGAGGGCCTGCTGTATGCCAGATCCTACTGTTGCAATTGCCAGTGGGGCCCTTGGGGAGGCGGTCCTGGGAGGCGGGGCTTTGGGCAGGGACCGTTTCTATGAACAAAATGTATGAGCTTGAGTCATGGCTTGAAACATTTTGTGAGCCTTCAGAATTCTTTTATTTATTTATTATTTATTTATTTATTTACTTACTATTTTGAGACAGAGTCTCGCTCTGTCACCCAGGCTGGAGTGCAATGGCGAGATCTTGGCTCACTGCAACCTCCGACTCCCAGGTTCAAGCGATTCTCCTGCCTCAGCCTCCTGAGTAGCTGGGATTACAGGCACCTGCCACCATGCCCAGCTAATTTTTATATTTTTAGTAGAGACGGGGTTTTGCCACATTGGCCAGGCTGGTCTCGAACTCCCAATCTCAGGTGATCCACCTGCCCCAGCCTCCCAAAGTGCTGGGAGTACAGGTGTGAGCTACTGCACCCAGCTCAGAATCCTTTTAGAGTGTTCTCTCTGTTCTCTATTGGCTGTGTTTTAGAAAGTCCTGACTCACAGCCAGGTCCATTCCTCCTGCCTTCCCACTCTCCCTTATCATCCTCACCAAATGTCAAGTTCTCTTCTGGATACTGGGCTTCAGAGATGTTGGACTTGGGCTTTGTGAAAACAGGTGATTAGAACACATTAGAAGGTGTAGTAAATCTACTGATAATATAAATACAATTGAGTTTCTGTCCGCCGATTTGCCTGGTTCCACATCATGAGTGTAGCTATAGGAATTACTTGAAGGGTATGTTTGGTTTGATCTGACTTGGTGGCTCAGACTATAGGGGCAGAGGGCCAAATAGATGGGCAGGGGTCCTCCAGAGTTTCTCAAATTGATGACTGTTGACACGCTATTTATTTGCTGGTTGTGAGGCCATGTGCATTAAAATGGCATAGACAGAGAAGACAAATGGGTTTTAAATGTAAGCTCCAAATAGGCCAATGATATGTGTGTTAATTCGTGATCAAGCTGCTGATTACTGGCAACTCCAGATAGCTTCTTAATAATGAATAGAAGTAGGCATTGATTTCTTTTACTATGGATAATTATGTCCCAAGCTATGCAGGAGAAGCCAGGTAGTAGCAATTACAAGAACCAGCATCAATTAAACACTTTGTGTGACATACCATGCTAGGCACTTGAGTGCATTTTGTCTCCCTGACTCCTCATCATAACCTGGGAGTGGGAGTGCTCGTTAATTCAGAGACATTAAGTAACTTATCCACCTAGTAAGTGGCAGATCCAGGATTCAAACCCAGGTTTACCTGTCAGATGGCAAAGTCCATGCTCTAAATACCTTGTCTACACTGCATTCTGCCTTGGGACCCTGCAAACTGATCAAATTCAAAACTCCCTCTCCTTCTGTCTGAAACTAGAAAGTGAAGAAAGTAGGGTTGCTGGATATGAAATCAACTTAGAAAATCCACAGTGTGCTACCAGCAATGACCAATGAGAAAATGTAAATGTAACAGAAAGAAAGGTGATTTGAATACTATAAGGGCAGAGCACTCAACAACAATTCTATGGATAAAATACAAAGTATTATTGAAGAACACACACACTCAAGAATAAGTGAAGGTATGTACCATGTTCATGGAAAAGAAGACTCAATATCATCAGATATACTTTATTTTTTCCCAGATTGATGCATAAAATCAGTGCAATCTCAACTAAAATTCCAATAAGATTTGTCATCAAACTTGTTAAGCTGATCTAAAATTCACACAGAAGGATAAAAGTGCAAGAATAGTGAAGGCCAATCTGAGATAGAACAAGGTAGGGGTCTTGCCCTAATCAATATTCTAATTTATGATGAAGCTTTAATAATAAACACATCCTGGTTATTAACACAGGGATGAGCAAATAAATCAGTGGGACAGAAAAGAGAACCCAGAAATTGATCCAAGTTATATGGGACCTTGATGTTTGATCAAAAGGCATTACAAATCTGTGGAGGGGAAGGAGGGACTATTCAAAAATGGGGTTTAGAAAAGTAGCTATCCCTATGGAAAAATTAACCTTAGATCCTGTCTCACATCATACACGAAAATAAACTTGAGACGAATTAATGACCTAAATGTGAAAAACAGCTTACAGAGGAAAAGTTGGAAAATTTCCTTATGTCTTGGGATAGGGAAGGAGCCCTTAAGTCACAAAAGTGAGGCATCATAAAGGAAAATATGAAGTTCAAGGTCGACCAAATCAAATATTTCTGTACAATAGATAAAAAAACCCACTTGCAAAGTTAAAATTCCAACCGTAGTCTATGGGAAGGCATTTGCAGCCTATATAACAGATACAGGATTAACATCCAAAAGATATAAAGAACTCCTAGAAATCAATAAGAAAAAGACAAACAACCCAACAGAAAAATGGGCAGAGGACTTGAATACAAAAAAGGAAAAAGGGATAGTGAATAAGCATAATAATCAAAGATGCTTAACCTCTCTTTGTTGTTACAAAAAGAGGCCAGGCAAGGTGGCCCAAAACTTTGGGAGGCCAAAGTGGGAAGATCACTTGAGCCCAGGAGTTTGAGACTAGCCTGGGCAACATAGTGAGATCCTGTCTCCAAAAAAATTTTAAAAAGTGAGCAGATATGGGGGTGCATGCCTGTAGTTTCAGCTACGTGGGAGGATGGCTTGAGCCCAGGAGGCTGAGACTGCACTGAGCTGAGACTGTGCCACTGCATTCTAGCCCGGATGATAGAGTGAAATCCTGTCTCAAAACAAACAAACCAAAAAAACATGCAAAAGACAAAGAGATTCTGTTTTATACCCCTCAGATTCACAAAAGTTGGAAGGTTTGACACTGTTAAGTTGGTGAAGTTGCTGGGAAATGTGAACTCTTTCAGATACTACAATTTGACAATACCTATAAAGGTCGGAAATATGCACCCTGTGTGACTCATAGTTCTGCTGCTAAGAATGAACTCTAAAGAAACCCTGGCACACTGGTCCAGGAAACATTGTGGAGGTTAAACTTGGAATAACCCACATGTCTAGCTATAGGGGAATTAAATCAATCTGCATTACCTATTTATTTATTTTTAATTTTACTTTTTTTTTTTGAGACAGTTTTACTCTGTCGCCCAGGCTACAGTGCGGTGGCTTGATCTTGGCTCATTGCAACCTCTGCCTCCCAGGTTCAAGCAGTTCTCCTGCCTCAGCATCCCAAGTAGCTAGGATTACAGATGGGCATCACCATGCCTAGCTAATTTTTATATTTTTTTAGTAGAGAGAGGGTTTCGCCATGTTGGCCAGGCTGGTCTTGAACTCCTGACCTCAGGCGAACCACCTGCCTCGGCCTCCCAAAGTGCTGGGGTTATAGGCGTGAGCAACCGCACCTGGCTTGTGTTACCTATTTATAAAGTAGAATACCATACAGTAAACTAAACTGAACTACATATTGAGTTTTGTAATTGAGTTACATATTTGAACACTGGTTAATTATCAAAAAGTATAATTTTGATTTTTAAAAGTGTTATGGGTTGAATGATTAGACCCTAATCCAATGACTGATATCCTCAAAAGAAGAGCGATGTTTAGACATGGACACGTGGAGAGGAGAAAGCTGTGTGATGACAAAGGCAAGAACTGGAGTTATGCTACTCCACACCGAGGGATGACGAGGATTGCCAGGTGCCACCAGAAATTAGAAGAGGCAAGGAGGGATTTTACCCAGCGTCCCAGAGAGCGCATGGCCCTGGTGACACCTTGCCTTCAGACTTCTAGCTCCTAGAAGTGGGACAGGATAAATTTCTGTTATTTGAAGCCACCTGGTTTGTGATACTGTGTTACTGCAGCCCTAAGAAACTAACACAAAAGTAAGTTGAAAGATCATGAATATGACACCATATTAGTCTGTTTTCATATTGATATAAGGAAATACCCAAAACTGGGTAATTTATAAAGAAAAGAGGTTTAATTGACCCACAGTTCCACATGTCTGGAGAGGCATCAGTAAACTTATGGTCACGGAGGAAGGTGGAGGGGAAGCAAGACACCTTCCTCACAAGGCAGCCGGAAGGAGAAGTGTCAAGTGATGCAGGAAAAGCTCTTTATAAAACCGCTGGATTTCATGGTAACTCATTCACTACCATGAGAACAACATGGGGGAAGCACCCCCACGATTCAATTATCTCCACCTGGTCTTTCCCTTGACACGTGGGGATTATGGGGATTACAATTCAAGATGAGATTTGGGTGAGAACACGAAAGCTAACCATATCAGACACCACATATATAAAATATTAAAGCATACGAATAGCAGTACTATATATTGTTTATGGTTTTAATGAACTCAGAGGCTGGGTGTGTGGCTCACGCCTGTAATCCCAACACTTTGGGAGGCCAAGGTGGGAGGACTGCTTGAGTCCAGGAGTTCAAGAGTAGCCTGGATAACATAGCAAGATTCCTGTCTCTACAAAAAATTAAAAAATTAACCAGGTGTGGTGGTTTGTGCCTGTGGTCCCAGCTACTTAGGAGGTTGAGGCAGGAGGATCTCTTGAGCCCAGGAAGTTGAGGCTGCAGTGAGCCACGATTGCACCATGGCACTCTAGCCTGGGTGACAGAGTGCGACCCTGTCTCAAAAAAAAGTAAAAAAATAAACTGGGAGGATACACACCAAATTCCTCATGATAGCTGCCTCTGCCTTTGTGTAGAAAAGGGAAATGAAACAGGAGGGGGATTAAAAAGACATCAATTAAAATATCTTCAGCTGGGCATGGTGGCTCACACCTGCAATTCCAGCACTTTGGGAGGCTGAGGTAGGTGGATCATCTGAGGTTGGGAGTTTAAGACCAGCCTGGCCAACATGGTGAAACCCTGTCTCTACTAAAAATACAAAAATTAGCTAGACTTGGTGGCATGTGCCTGTAGTCCCAGCTACTCAGGGGGCTGAGGCAGGAGAATCACTTGAACCCAAGAGGCAGAGGTTGCAGTGAGCCGAGATTGCACCATGGCACTCCAGCCTGGGCAGCAGAGAGAAACTCTGTCTCAAAAATCTTCAACATCTGTTTCTTTTATTTAAAAACGTCTAAAACAAAACTAACGAATTGTTAACGTGTTAACTGGGGTGGCGGACATGGACATTTGTTACACTCTATTCTTGGATTCTCTGTTACTGTCAAGTGTGTATCTGTGACCATGTAGGTATCTGGGTACAAAAGTGAGTTTCCAATATTTGCTCAATGGGTGTGTGCATCTGTGTGTATTTCCCATGTTCCTGCTGGCTCTGTGGCCTTGCTAGTATCTGCTGCATAAACTCAAGTGGTGCCCCAGGCGAGGTGGGAGCAGCCTTGTTGGGTCTGCACCCAGAGACAATGGGGGAGGAGTACAGCTAGCTGGTGTACCAAAGTCCTGCTTTCTTCCTACCTCTCCCTCGGGCAGCTCTTGAGTTTCCTGGATAGCACAAATACCACAGTGAGAGGCTATGGGGGCAGTGGCAAGGCCAGGGGCTGCCTCCCACAGATCAACTCCTCAGTCCCCTCCAAATGACTTGCTTCCTAGCAGCCAGGACCATCAATGGCAGACACACCAAGTTAAGAAAGCAGAAACAATCCAGGGGCAGGTGGGGAGGAGGGCAAGGGAGAGAGCTGGGTTGGGCAGGGTCTGCCCTTGCTGAACACTGTCTCCTTTGAGACCATAGGCAAGTGGCTCTGGTCTCAAAGCCACCCTCTAGGTCAGACAGATGACGGGGAACAGGTTGACAAAAGTCACATGTCGCCAGGTCACATTCTGCATCTGTGGAAGGCATAGCTCAGCAATCACAGTGTGTTTTCTGTCTGAGGTTCCATGCAGCCTCCCGGCCCTTCTCCATCAGGTATCAGATACCCGCCCCACTGCCTCAGGGAAGAGGAAATCTTTCTAGTGCTCAGGGTCTTTCTGACTTGAATGCTTTTCTACTCCAACCTCCCGGGGGCAGTAAAAGACCCTGGAAGCCCTCAGTTAACTTCACCTGGAAGATGGGGGATGAGGCTCCTCTGTGCCTTCTGATGTCACTGTTAGACTAAAGGAGGGAGGAGATGCAAAACACGCTCTCAGCCGATGGCACTGAGCCCACAGGAGGGACACCCGTGTAGAGGCGGGCACAGTGACTGGGAGGTTCCCGGGTCTGTCCTCATTGTGTCTTCCCTGCCTTCCCCCCAAGGTTGGAAGGGGCAGCCAAGATGTCCTGGGCTCCAGCAGACACTACTGGATCCATTCCGTGTCATGCTCACTAGAACCCTGCAAGGTAAAAACTAATAATAATCAGGACAAGAGTAATAACAAACACACAGAGCCCTCCCACCTCCTGTGGGCATGCATCCTCTGAGGATTTCATATATATGAACTCATTTAACCCTCATAAGTACCTTAAGAAGTAGATACTGGGCCAGGCACAGTGGCTTACACCTGTAATCCCAGCACTTTGAGAGATCGAGGTGGGCAGATCACCTGAGGTTGGGGGTTCGAGACCAGCCTGCAGCCTGACCAACATGGAGAAACCCCATCTCTACTAAAAATACAAAATTAGCTGAGCATGGTGGCACATGCCTGTAATCCCACCTACTTAGGAAGCTGAGGCAGGAGAATCGCTTGAACCCGGGAGGCGGAGGTTGCAGTGAGCCGAGATTGTGCCGTTGCACTCCAGCCTGGGTGACGAGAGCGAAAACTCCGTCTCAAAAAAAAAAGAAGTAAATACTATTCGTTCCCCATTTTGTGGTTTTGTGGATGAGAAAGCAGAAAGGGTAAGTCACTTGCCCGAACTCACACAGCTAGCAAATGTCAGAATGAAAGTTTGAACCCAGGCACCCCTGAGGGTAAGCCTTTCCTGCCTTTCATAAGGCCAGTGTTGCCACTCCCATTTCACAGATGAGGAGGTTGAGCCTTGGAGAGGACAATCGCCCATGCCTCCCAGGCCACAAGTGGGCAGTGGTAAGTTCAACCTTGCCTGTCTTTCCCCTGGCACCATCCCAATTTGCCCTGAAAGGGTGGAAGTGTCTGGGGGGCCCATGTGGGCAGACTTTTGGGGGCTGAGGAGGAAACAGGGGCTGAGATTGCCCATGTGGCTGCGCCCTGCCTTAGGATCTGGCAGGGCTGACCACGTCTTGCCCTCTTGGGCCAGGAGAGCAGGTGAGGTGGGGTTGTTTCTCAGCTGTGTCCTGATTGTCTATGCGCAAGCCTCCTCCTTGGACCCCAGATCTCCGCAGCTCCTCCCACAGGGTTATTTGGAGCTGTCTGCACAGAACAGGTACCACAGGGCCATGGGGATTGTGGCCGTGCTGGCGGGACCAGCACTGGCTTCTGAGCCTCAAATGTACTCCCCAACCCCCAAACTCACACAGGCTCTCATGCAGTCACTCACAGACACTCTCAGTCACCACACGACTGGCACATCCTCACACTCAGTCTTGGGCTCACACTCATAAAGCCACTGTTAGAGGCCACTCTGGGGCAGGAAGACCCTGGCTCAGGAGCCACCCAGGCCGGGCGGGATTCAACACAAGGACTTCTCAGCTATGTGACCTTGGACAAGACACTTGATCTCTCTCAGCCTTATTCTCCTCATCTGTAAAATGGGCATAATGAGGCCAGGCGCAGTGGCTCATGCCTATAATCCCAGCACTTCGGGAAGTTTAGGTGGATATCACCTGAGGTCAGGAGTTTGAGAGCATCCTGGCCAACATGGTGAAACCCCATCTCTACTAAAAATTAGAAAAAAAAAAAAAAAGCTGGATGTGGTGGCCCATGCCTGTAATCCCAGCTACTCAGGAGGCTGAGGCAGGAGAATCGCTTGAATCTGGAAGGCAGAGGTTGCAATGAGCCAAGGTTGTGCTACCGCACTCCAGCATGGGAGACAGAATGAGATTCCATATCAAAAAAAAAAGTTGGCGGGGGGGCATAATGACCCACTAGACCTCTCAATGAACCTGATTCATTCCAAGTCATTGGTAAGGTAATTCAGAGGTTGGCAAAAAAGCCGGCCGGGCACATGGCTCATGCCTGTAATCCCAGCACTTTGGGAGGGAGGCCGAGATGAGCAGATCACTTGAGGTCAGGAGTTCCAGACCAGCCTGGCCAACATGGTGAAACCTCATCCCTACTAAAATTACAAAAATTAGCTGGGCGTGGTGGTGGGTGCCTGTAATCCCAGCTACTTGGGAGGCTGAGGTGGGAGAATCGCTTGAACCCAGGAGGCAGAGGTTGAGGTTAACCAAGATCACACCACTGCACTCCAGCCTGGGTGATGGAGCAAGACTCGGCCTCAAAAAAAAAA